>JARIHP010000320.1:0-22845 GCA_029282125.1 Mycena amicta | reverse complement strand
AATATGTATCTCGGGGTCCACCTCAGAGACAGGCGTGAATTTTAGCATTTTCGGAACCGCCTCGAGCCCCCCTGCCTTAATATGCGCGAATTTGAAAGATTCCTCCACTTTCCTGCCCCCCAGAGTGCAAAAGGCATGTGTTCTCAAATGTGAAATTGAACTTGTGGAGGAAATAGACCTGGATATCGAGAGGTATGGATGAATTACGAACCTTCATGTTTTTTTTTGTCCAGAAACTGCATACCTGCCGCTAGGGACGCTCTGCGCTCGTCCCGGGTATGTGGCCCAATCTGGTAACTCCGTGACGTCCGACAATATCGGGCTTTCCCACCGCGACGACTCTCTTCCTACCGCCACGACGACTGACCATTCTCCTGTCTTTGGCCCCGCCGCACGTCCGCAACGCGTTACCTACAATGACCCTTCCATACGGGGGCCATCACTGCTGTATTGCGCCCGCTTAGGTGCGTAATAATTGCGCACTGCCAGTGTGTCGGAAAACTCACCCCGTCGTTCTAGCTCAGCTCGTCTCCGACGGCCTAGAGACGTTCTGGACGCTCCTTACAAGTATCCTATCCTCAGCACTGTGCTCCGAGCATCCAGGTGAGGCCCTGTCCATCAAGAATATCGAAAAATTGCCCTGACTGCCTGCTAGCGTGTTTCGGACGACTCAAACGGCCCAGTCAGGAAGTCAAGCTCACATTAGATCGTCTACTACCGCTTCCAACGCATCGCTAGCACGGTCGTTCACTCATTCCACCCAGCGCGGTCCCTGCGACCCCAACCCCCTCGCTCTCGACGACGCCCGTCGCTCTGCACCGGACGATTATCCCCTCCACTCACGACGCCAGGACCCTCAAAGCTCGTCTCCCGTGTCATTCGGGCTGCTGCAACCGCTTCCCGCCGCTGTATTCACCAATCGCCATTCGCTGCCGCGTTCCTCACAGAAGAATCGATGGATACGGGTGCACTGTTGCGGAAAGCAGCAGAGGGGCGGGAATGCGAATGAGCTAGCGACCGAGCGCTGTACGGGGACTGGAAGCTGTGGCAGCGTGGTGCGTAATCAGCCGGCCCCATCTCGTGAGCTAATCTCCGTCCACAGTGCTTTACCCTGCCATCCCCGCTACTCTACACCTCCCCGCTGGCGCTCACATATTCCAACCATCGACGTCGACCACCGACGGGTCCAATACGCCCGCGTCCCCCCCCCCGCCAAATCCGATTCGTGGTTGGCGCTTCTGCGGTTCGCTGTCGGCGCAATTCCATTCCGTCCGGGCGATACGGGGTGACCGACAGCAGTGAGGCTAGGTGATGGTGGGGACATGAGGCATCGCTTCTCTGCGCAGAGTGGCCAGGGATGTGCGAGAGTCGTTTTGCGGAGCAGCAACCATCACGGCTGCCTCGGATGGCCTTCGGCGGCAGTTGCATTGTCTTCTGGCCGCCGTTTATCTATACCGGTGGCACTAGATACCTGCAAAATCCAAGTCCATTGCTTAAACTCATGTGCACGTCGTCGGCCGACGGCGTTAAGAGGTTCTTCGGTCGGTGTGGGCAGATGCCTGATGGCTGCCGTACCCACTGTGTGCTCGGGTCAGAGCTCAGGCCTAACTTAGAGATAGATGAGCATTAAAAGCCCACCTCTCAGCACCGGGATGTATGATCACGGTTCTTCTCTCACGACCACAAGTGATCAATCATTTCCCCAGGGTAGGGTGTTGTGTGAGCAGATTGCTTTAATTTGGCAAGGAGAAGTTAGAGAACGAACGTCGCACTACGCGGAACCGAGGGCAGTTCCTGGTCGTGACACAAACAGACCTAGGGTACACGACGAAGCGCCGGTCGAGCGCAATAACGCGGACGGTGTGGTTATCCCGCGATCCCAGACGACGACGCGGAGAGCGATGTAGGCGAATATGAGAGCTGGACGAAGATAAGCAGAAAGAAGAAGAGCAGCTAACAATAGACAAACCTGGGCGAACGACAGGACGAAGCAGCCTTTTGCTTAGCACGGTATATGTGACGGACGAGCAGATAGTAGCAATAGAGAACGGGGGAGGCGACGATCGGTCCAACGGGCGATACGGAGGTACTCGAAGACGAGAGTGTACGCCGCGGGGACGAATAGGCGTACAAAGCGGGAAGGGCCGTCGGGTAGACATCCAGAACGGCAATGGAGAATCGTTTTGTGACTGAAAAGCCAGCGCGGATGGCGGGAGACAGGCCTGCGATGGTATGGCCCGAGTCGTGCGAGGAATCGGTCTATCTTGGCGAGGTCACGACGGGGACCAATAGACCGAGAACGACGCACAGGAAGTGCGGGAATATCTTGAGAAAATGATCAGAAAGCGAATGAGAAGTGGCTAGAAGAAACGTACGGTTACGACAACACCTTCGAAAGTCATTCGATTTTCCCAAAAAGCTGGTCCCTCTTCCGACTGTAATCGGCTCAATTTGCGCGCGAGGAACAGTAGAATCCAGAGCAGGACCGGTACCCGTATGAAATCGGCAGCGGAGACGTCGAGCTACAAGTGTCAGCGTTTGATGGGAGCAGACCGCAAGGGCCACGTACCGCAGTAAGAGGGACTCGACAAAGGCTCAGTAAACAGACGCCTAGATGGATTGAGTGGAATCCTTTGGCAAGGGTGTGTTAGCATACCTTGTGTGCGACGCGGCTGACGATCGCGGAATGGCGACTTTGGAGGACTAAAACGACGCCCTTGACTGCCGATGTCGATGACGGCGCGAACGACCCAGTCGAGGAGGCGATCGATCATGCGAGCGTGGCACAGGATGTGGTTGACGATAATGGGGATGGCGAACGCTACCACGATACATGCGACATGAGGAACGTCTGGAGGATGTCATCGGACAGCGAAGATACAAACCGAGTGAGAACATACCGTTCTGAAGACATTTCTGGCCACCATGATCAACACCACGCAGTGCAGAGCTGTGCGGCCAAACCGGCGGACCTTGCGGGTGAGGAAATGGGATTGCCGGGTGAACTGCAGAGCGACGAGCAATGGGGGACCCAAAGGAGGTCGGCGAAGGGAATGTCGAGCTTCATGAGGCTCAGCGTTGGCGACGAAGACCGCCAGAGGGGACGTACAAGGAAAATGAGGGGTACAAGGTCGACTTGAGCAGACCAGGCCCAGCCGTCTAGTAAGTGTACGAAGTAGAATGTCGAGATAGCGTCGCAAGTAGACGAAGGATTGACTGAACGGACTTGCGGGTCTGACGTTTTCCAGCTGACTGCAAAATTCGGGGGCCATCCCAAAAAAATTCTCACAAGTCGGCCACGTCCGGCATATCACGTATCTACTCCAACTAACGTCATATACCATACACTCTTGTGCCTCTCCCCAGTCCCATCCATGTCTTCCAACTACATACACCCTGAGCGCAAGAGGCTCATCCGACAATCAAAGCAGAAGGTCTTTAGCAACGCGAGATCGCGGAAATGACGGGGACATGCTCGATGGTTGAGTGGGAATGAAAACAAAATTAGAGCAACTACGTGATAGGCCGGGACTGGTGCCGACTTGTGAGAAATTTTTATATGGCCCCGAATTTTGCAGTCAGCTGTCAAGTGAAGATGAGCGTAAGAACAAGAGAGCACCATCATGATGCGCTTTGCTCGTGTTTGTTTTGGAGGCTTCGGGACTTTTGATGTCGGGGCGGCCGAAAAGCTTCTTTGTCTCCGCAGCCCATGTTGTTCGGCAAACTTCCCATAGAGCTCCTGGACGCCATTGTCGAAAACTTTCTTAACGACGCCAAGCTCCCCAAGTCCTTCTCCGTCGTTTCCCGTCTCTCGCGACACGGCCTCGAAAAATCACTATCGCCCCACCGCCTCGTCGACGGATACGACCTTCCCAGAGGCCGGGATTCCCAGTGGTACGCGAGCTCATGACGAGGAGCAAACGGCGAAACAAGGGCATCTACCCAGCGTCCCTCCCTGCCCTCGGCCGTTCTCAAACTTGAATATGCAATGTGATAGCCTAGAGGGCGAAATCGAACGCTGATTAGCTTTGTGACGGCCAACCTGAACTCGGGAACATGACTGCGGAAGTGAATAAAATCCCAGGGCTACATTCTGAACGAAAAATAATAATCTTTCCTCCCTGCCCTCACCTGCAATGCCCCCGATACGAAGCGCCCGCAAGCAGGGCTCCGAGTCGCCAATGTGGGTGCCCGTCCTAAGCGACTCCGAGTCGCGGTCCTCTTCCGAGTCGTGCGTTGACAGTCATAATATGTGGTTTATCTGACTGTCGACTCCAGCGTTGAGGAGGAGGTTCAAGGACCGGTAAAAGACGGAGGCAAGACGTTCATGCCGACCCTGTACAAGTGAGTGATGCCTTCCACGCTGAGTACCATATTGCACCCTCATTGCTTGCAGGCTTCTATCCTCCAAGGACGCCACCGTGACTAGAGCCATTTCGTGGTCCGCCGACGGAACGTCCATCGTAATTAAGGACAACGATCTTTGGGAGGACACCATTCCCACCTATTTCCCCAATCAGACGAAGCCAATGTCGTGGAGAAGGGCCATGAATGTGAGTACAACTTGAACTGTACAAGCCCACTCACCCGACCTCCAGTCCTACGGCTTCAAGCGAACCACCTCAGCCAGCACCAACATCGTAACGTGGAGTGCGTCGCTCATCGATACTTTGTCCATCTGCTCATCAACGAGCTATTGCAGCGCACGCGACACTGAGACGCACGTCGACTCGTTCGTACTTCATCTCACCGATCCACGGCTCCTCCAAGACCAAAAAGCCTAAGTCGAGAGGTCTCGACAGCGCAAATGACCGTGTTGCCCCAGAATGCAAAGTTGAATCGACAGAACCTCAGGCTTGGTCTGGGTATGATATGGTGCGTTTAGGGCTACCGTCGGTAGCTTCCACATCTGCTGATATGCGCACCGGGGCAGCCCTCACTTAATCTACCCACGTCGTACGTCCGCTCGCCAACTTCTCATTTTCTTTCTCAGCGCTTATATACCGCAGCTCTTCTGTGAACGACGAACTAGACGAGACTCCCACACCCTCCGTCGAAAATTTCCTCGTCAAAATATATCGGTGCGCTCTCCACGACGCCTTCGATCGCGCCCTGACCTGTCTCAGTATGGCGAAAGACCCGGCGAACGCCGCCGTCATCGGCTGGGACAGAGGCGGACGATTGGCGATATGGGATCCGGACCAGCTGCCCAACCTTCTGCTGCAGGAATTCGGCGTCGTTCAGGGATTCTATCCTGGCTTGCTCGTACGCCTATTTCTCTCTCGTTCTTGCGAGCCTCTATTCTGACTTTCTATAGCTGCATGGCTTTGAACTGACCCCGATGCGATACGGCCGCAGATCCAATGCCGTCTTTGCCTGGAGTAAGTGGTTGTCCCTGTGGCCAAGACAGCCTGGCTGATCTTTTGGTGCAGAGCATCCAGTTCTGGACAAACACTATCCGGCGCAGCAACTGGGACAACTCACCGAAGCCGCCGCCGCCCAGCTTGCGCAAGAAGCAACTCGGAGTCCGGACCAGGTAGCCACCGCGGTGCATGATGGAGACGAGACGAGCGACTCGGAGACTGATTCCTGAGGGATCGAGCACAAAAGTATTTCTGCAATGGTTTGCTGTCGAGAATCGAGATCGTTGTTGACAACTGTAAATAGGGAAAGCTGTAGTCAGTGTAGATACAAAACTTTAAGAAAGACGAATCTTAGACGATACGTTGATACTCAGGGAGTACCATGTCCGATTGAATTATCTGCCCTGAACATGAGCGTCGAGAACAAGAGGCACCATCATGATGTGCTTTGCTGTTGTTGTTTGTTTTGCAGGCGGTCGGACAGTACTCGGACTTTGGACTTCGTGACCATGACGACGACTTTTGCGCTTGCCTTCTCCCCTCATCATCTCGCAATGCCTACTCGTGGTCGTTCATCCTCGACGCCTAGCCGCCCGCAACGATTTTTTTCGAGTTCCAGCCCTCCGAAGCGGTATCTGGAGCGAATTCGGGGTTTCCGGCTTTTCGATAACTGGCGCGCCACTCTGTTTGCCGCTCCAGCGTCGAAAGCGCAACGTAACCGTAAGTATCGACAGCGAAATCGTGGATGGGAGACTCACTAGCAGATGTATAGCGTCGCTCTGCTGGTCTGCGCGAAGAAGAGTCGTTGCCTATTCACCGGTGAGCGTGAACGTCATGGACCAAGGCTCACAAGGTAACCGTAGGCTTGGGTACTCTGCTTGCGATGCGGCCATGGGCAGGAAGGCTTCTCGTTTTGTCGGTGGGCGGTCGGCTGTACTTGGAGGAGAGCAGGTACGTCCTTTGCGCAATACGCTTCCACACGATACTGAGATGGGCCGGTCTTGCCATAGACTGCGACCTCGAGAAGTGGGCAGTCTGCGAAGCCCTTCAGCGCTCCTCGAATAGAGTCCGGTCATCGACTACAGGCTTCTGGCGTTCGGTGGAATGCTGGAAACACTCGCCTGTACCGAAACTAAGGCTCTCGTCCGTCGCAGGTCTCCTTTGGCGGACGGACGAGGATGTCCGTCGGCTGCGTTTTTGGACTACGATGCACAAACGTGGGCTGCGCACAACGGACGACGACGACGCTTCATAACGAAGTCCGGAAGGGCAGACGAACCTTCGGCAATCCATTCGAGCAACAACCACATATTGCTCTCGCCACGCTTGCTGAAGTCGCATCTTCGCCTTGTCCCGCTGCAGTCTGCAGCCTTGCTAGTTTGCGAATTTGCGCCTATCGATTTCGCCTACGATGACGATCCAGGACCGTGCGATCAATGCACCGGCGGCTCATTAATTGGATGATGTCCTCCGATATCAGCTTGGTGCGCTACTTCATGGGTGTACCTTGCTCCGAGTCTGATTGGTATCTACAGGAAAAGGTGTTCGATGAGCGCGCGGATGACGAGATCGTCGAGCGAATTCGGGAGGTGCGTACACTCGCCCTTGCCTCCACAAATCACGTTCATTACTAAATATCTGTTGCGGAAACTAGTGTCTCGACACCGGCGCAGACTTCCCATTCACCCCAAGCCCGAACGAGCACAAACTCCCCGTGGCGTTCGGCGAGACGCTCCTCCGCCTGCTCGACTCCTTCCGAGCTGCAACCGCAGTGCGTGTTGATGACCAGCCGCGACGAGGCGTTTGAGATGCTCGACGCGTTCGCGCCGGCGGCTGTCAATGTGTGGATATCCGTGACCGCGTTTTTGCATTTCGTATGCCAGTCTTCGAAGGAGGAGGAGGAGGAGGAGGAGGAGGCCAAGACGCAGCGCGTTGCGGCGCTGTTTGCGCCGGTGCTGCTTCGTGATTCGGCGAATGCGGTTAGCCCAGTGGGCAGGAGGAATTTCTTGCTTTCGTTTATTCGGCCTTGATTTGTTTTCGCGTTCTTTGGATCTTTCCCTAGCTGGTTTGGATGTGTTTTACTGACTATACATCTGCGTATATATACCCAGGAATTCCGAACACCGTGTTGCATAATGGATGGAGTTTGACCGACATTCCGAGAATAGTATTGCTTTCATCGGCATCTATCCACACCGGCGGCTATGTGGTCTCGTAACTTCACCCGTTCTCAAACGCTGCATGCTGATGATACGTGATAGGAAATAGAGCGCCCATAAGCTTAAGCCCCAGTGAGAACCGCCTCTTTCCGGGCCTGCCGACAGGTTTCGTGATCTGTCGCTGGTCCGGGTGATGTGCCGACGTCTGTCCATATCTGTCTGTAGCTGCCCAGGCCATTTTCTTCCTCATATATCTGCCCGCGTCTGCCGCGACATTCGCCTGGACCTCGCGGACCTCGCACAAACTAGAAAGTGTGTGCTTGTCGGTGCCAGTGGTGACTGTGTGACATCGCCTCTTGTCCGCTCCATCCACTATCTCCGAACGCTATCCTCACAGTCCTCTCCGTCCTCGGCAACTCCAAGCCAATGCGCCCTCTCCGTGCGGTCTACCATCTCTGCGACAACCTCCAACCAACCGCCACTCGCGATATTCTGCCCTCGCCACTCGCCACTCGCCTCTTTCCGTCACTCGCCTATCGCCAACTCGACCACGGCCCCGGACGCCTTCAACGAGCTTTAGATGCAAGCCTCTCGGCTCCGGTCGTTGCTTGACCCTGCTAAGGTCGCCTTCAGACGGAATCGACTCGGTGCGTGGTCGCACCATAGCGCATATACTCACCATTATTGTCGCCCTACCGCCATTGCTCGGCCTCTGGCACACAGAAGCGTTGTTCTGGGAGCCGAATAGCATTCGAAGGTACGTCGCTGCGCTTCACCAATGCTCATCTGACCGCTGCCAGACGGCGACAATCCGACCATCTCTTCTTGCGATGTACCAGGCTGGGGAGTTCCCGTTCCATTCCTTCCCTCAAATACTCATCTGACTCCGCCGCCCGCAGAACGCGTCGTCTTGGGTCCCAATGTGAGTGTTGTGAACCCGTCCCTCCCCGCAAATGAAACGATAGTTAACCAATGCCTAGTATCTGCTTCGTTCCCGCTTTTGCTAGCCGCAGCACCCTACGCTCTCAGACGACAAACAGTCTATGTCGGATGGTGTATTGGTGGTCTCACTACGACGACGACGAATCTACACTCCATACTACGGTGAGCAGGCCTCGAGCAGGCATCTGGTCGATCGAGTCGAGGCTGATTCGTTCATTCGCAGTGTGTCCTGCTTCTTCGACCTAACCTAAAGTGAGTCTGCCTCGTTCTCGTCCTTGTTACTGGTCTGATAACATGTAGGCCATCCCGCTCACTCTCTCGCACCACTGAGTCAAGAAACACGGCTTGTAATGTAGGTACGTCCTTACTAGCGCGGTATCTGAACCTACACTGACGACTGCTGGTAGTGCCTGCGGTCGCGCGAAGATCACGACAGGCGCCAGTAAATATCACCGTTACGTTCGAAGAACTCCGAGTCGGAAACAGGCTGAGGCGGACCTGCGGGTGGACTTGGCGGATGGGCGGCAGCGGACTTGTAGCCTTTCATTGTGCTGTAGTCGGTAGCGGGGTAGCGTGAATGCAATGAATATTTAAAAAAAACAATCAATGTGTAGTGGGATCAGCAGGGCAGACGACAGCAGCTCTCGACAGCGCACGGCGAACCTCGACAGAATGGGGCAGGTCACGGCAGACGACGAGAAAGCTAATAGTCCGATTTGGCGTTCGAGGTCTGCCGCAACCTGGCCACTTCTGTCCGACAGATCCGGACACCTGTCGGCAGGCCCGGAAAGAGGCGATTCTCACTGGGCTTAAGCTTTGTGACTGCAAAGAAGAAGGTCGCTGCGGAATTGAATTGGATAGGGATAAATTAAAGGGCTCTGAACAAAGAGCACTTTGTTTCCCTCCCTCATCTGTGATGCCCCCGCTACGAAACGCCCGCAAGCCCATACGGGTGCCCGTTGTAATATCAGAGCGCAAGTCTCAATCGTCTATTTCGTGCGTCGCTTTCGGATCGACGATACGCGGATGTTCTGACTGCAGCCCACAGCGTTGTTCCCCAGCAGCCACAAGGACCCGCAACACTGGCACATAGCCCTAGCCCAGCGTTCCCAGTATCTCCCCCAGCACTCCAATCGCCGGCCATCGCTCCAATTCGACTCACCCTTCGCATTCCACCCGCGGCGCCAGTCCCAAAAACAAGCGGACTGAAGACCTTCATGCCGACCATGTACAAGTGAGTGATGTTTGCGCTGAGTACTATATCGCGCCCTCATCACTTGCAGGCTTCTATCCTCCAAGGACGCCACCGTCACTAGAGCCGTTTCGTGGTCCGCCGACGGAACGATCATCGTGATCACGGACGTCGAGCTTTGGGAGAAGACCGTTCTCCCCGCCTATTTCCCCAAGACAAAGCCAGCGTCGTGGAAAAGGGCCATGAATGTGAAAAATCAGCGATGCATTCCCTCTCATCAGCGAGCACTTGACTCACCGGACTCCAGGCCTATGGGTTCAAGCGAACTGCCGTGCCGGGCACCACCATCGTTGCATGGGGTGCGTCGTTATCGTTATGCGTTTATCGATCTGCTCATCGACGACTCGTAATCACGACAGCACACGCGACACTGAGAAATACGACGAGTCAGTTGGAATTTGTCTCGATTTGTGGTGCCTCGAGGACCAAGAGAAAGCTCGACAGCGAAACTGCTGTTTTCACCGGTCACCTGCAAAGCACCAAACTTGGAATCGAATCGACAGAATGCTCGGGGGCCGTCGCAAGCCAAGAATTTTGCTCCCCTTGGTCTAGCTATGGCATGGTGCGTCCAAGTTTGCCGTTGTTGGATTCAATATGGGCTCATATGGGCTAATGCAGATTGCACCAGCTAATCATTTCATGTCTCCCTCCATTCCCCTCGACCTCGCACACCTTTGGATGGTGCCGACGGCGCAGCCTGCCTGCCTCTCCCTTACGAAAATGGAAGCGACAGCCTGGACGCAAACCAGTGATCTACCCGCATCGTACGTCAGCTTCGAGTTCTTCTCATTTCCTCTCAGCACTTATACACCGTACTAGCTCTGCCGGAAACGACGACCTCGAGAGTCCTCCGGTCGAGACCCCGCCGGCGCCCGTCGAAAATTTCCTCGTCAAAATATATCGGTAGGCTCTCCGCGACGCCTTCGATCGCGCCCTGACCTGTTTCAGTATGGCAAAGGACCCGGCGAACGCCGCCGTCATCGGCTGGGACAGAGGCGGACGATTGGCGATATGGGATCCGGACCAGCTGCCCGACCTTCTGATGCAGGAATTCGGCATCGTTAAGGGATTCTGGCTTGAAGGCTTGGTCGTATGTTCCATTCTTGTTCTTGGGAGCGTCTATTCAGACCTTCTATCTGCAGGGCCACGGCTTTCAGCTGACCGCGATGAGATACAGCGGCAGAATTGTGTCTGCGTGGAGTAGGTCTTCGTCCCCAGCGCCAGGGCAGCCGTGCTTATTTTTTTGGTGCAGAACATCCCGTCCTGGACGAACACTATCCGGAGGATCAACTGGCACAGCTCACTCAAGCCGCTGCCGCTCAGCTTGCGCAAGACATCCAGATCGCCGTTGATGATGGAAATGACTCGGAGATGGGCGAGCCTGATTCGCCGGCGGTAGATTACAAACAGGTAGACTCTCTTGACTGAGCCTGAGGGATTGAGCAAGACAAAAGTGTTTCTGAAATGGTTGGTGTCGAGAATCGAGATCCAAGTAGATACTGATGTGTTGACAACTGTAAATAGAACAAGCTGTAGATACAAAAAGTCAGTTACGAAAGACGATGCTCAATGCCAGTGGGAGTACCATGTCCGATTGAATTATCTGCCGTTTTCAAGTGAACATGAGTGTTAAGAACAAGAGAGCACCATCATGATCACTTTCAATTATTTGGGACTTCTTGATGTCGGTGCGCACTGCCGAAGCTTCTTGCCTCCGCATGTCATCATCATGTCCTCAGGCTTCAGCGAACTTCCCGTAGAGCTCATCGACGCCATCGTCGATAACTTTCCTGAGGACATCGAGCTAATCAAGGCCCTCTCCCTCGTTTCCCGGCTCTCTGCACTCGCGACGCGTCCTCACGTTTTTCGAAAGATCACCATCGCCCCACCGCCTCGTCTGTGGGATACGACCTCGCCAGAGCCCGGACATTCCTCCCATGAGCTCCGCCAACTCTTGAACTCCTCGCCGTACATCATCCCACTCATTCAAGAGCTCGTGGTCGTCCTCGTGGGGGCAGAATCATTCGCCATCCGCGTGGGGGTAGACTCATTCGACACGAAGTATCACGAACGGCATGTTCCGTGGATTCTGGACCCGCACTACGCGTTGGCGGATATCCTCTCCCGGCTCTCCCTCCGGAGCCTCTCTCTCGTGGAAAACACCCCTTGCAATTGGAGTGATGGAGGGTACTGGGCGTTGGATTGGAATCGATTGGACGATAACCTCAGAAGCGCTTTCCTTGAACTCGTCACATCCCCACGCCTCGAGCGGATTCATCTGCGAGGCGTCGTATTCGCTTCCCCAGCGCAGCTCTTCGATCTGGTCAACCGAGCGCCGTCCCTCATTGCCTTGTCGCTCTCCCGCATTCGATTCGTTCAAAGACCGCCAAATTACACTCCCTTGCGCCCCGCGAGACATCCGCGGCTGCTTCAGCTGTCAATCGCAGACCGTGCCGGCGACATGCTCATCAAAGAGCTTGCCATGGGCTTGAATCTCTCGCGTCTGGCCACGCTCTCTTGGTGGACCAACGAAGAAAACACAGTACAAATCGCAAAATTCACGGCTCAGCTGCCCACCGTAACCCATCTTCGCTTTTCGACCGAATACACCGAAAACGAAAAGGGTGAGTATCTTTGTTTCCCGCTACTTACCAACAGGCTCACCCTGGTCAATTTCCCAGGCAGAAATTGGAGATCGCACGACCTGGCAATCGATTTCAAGCTCCTCACATCGATTGAGACTCTACGCTCAATCCATATCTCGAGCTCTGCGGTCCAGACCCACCCCGACTGGTTCCTCCGAGCTTTCTCTGAGAACACTCGCCTCGAACAAGTGACCTTGGAAGGGGCACCGGGCTCACGTTCCTTTTATTTTCGCGACGATCTGCACCAGGCTGCCTCCGTTCCGCCGACGTTGCGAGGTATCGAGATATTACGGTTTTGTATACCCGGGTCGGGTGAATTTCTTGAATGGGAAGAGCGGGTTCGCTCGCAGTGGTCGGATCTTACTCAGAATGGGCAAGGATTGGAGCTAATAATTCGGGAGATTCCGGATCCAGGTTAGTGCAGGTCACAAACATTAGCCAGCATCTCATCGCCCCCCTGCAGCACCCAAAGATGAGTTTGTGAAAGTCGGTTGGGAATGAATGAATGCGATTTTCTGTGCGAAAAGTCGCATTTTATGGGTCGTCGGTAGAGGTTTTGTATAGTGCGTCGCTGCGAACCGATTCGTTTTGTAACTTTTGTTCACGAAGCAACAACATAATGTTCAGGAGAAACTATACCAGGCAAAGCACTACACAAAATCACAGTGAGACGAATATCGTAGAAAGGCAAGACGCGGGCAGGGAATGTCGGTCTGTGAATCAGGAAGAGTGCGAACGTCGACAGCCCTGCGGCAATTAACGAGCCGGATAGAGTCATCCGTGAAATCAATGTGCGAGTGATACGTGGGCGGCTAGTAAGATACAGCGGGTGTTCAGGTCGGGAGGAAGAGAGCTTGGAAGTGACGTGACCGTGACGACGACTTTTTGCGCTTCCCTTCTACCCTCATCATCTACTCGTGGTCGTTCCTCCTCGACGCCTAGCCGCCCGCCATAACGATTTTTTTTCGAGTTCCAGCCTCTCCGAAGCGGTATCTGGAGCGAATTCGAGGTTTCCGGCTTTTCGATAACTGGCGCGCCACTCTGTTTGCCGCTCCAGCGTCGAAAGCGCAACGTAACCGTAAGTATCGACAGCGAAATCGTGGATGGGAGACTCACTAGCAGATGTATAGCGTCGTTCTGCGGGTCTGCGCAAAGAAGAGTCGTCGCCTATTCACCGGTGAGCAGCGCGTGAACGTTATGGACCAAGGCTCACCAGGCAACCGTAGGGTTTTGACTACTCGCTTGCGATGCGGAAAAGGGCAGGAAGGCTTCTGGTTCTGTCGGTGGTCGGCTGCACTTGGAGAGCACAGGTGCGTCCTTTCCGCAATATGCTTCCACACGATACTGAGATGGGTCTTGCCATAGACTGCGACCTCGAGAAGTGGGCAGTCTGCCAAGCCCTTCAGCGCTCCTCGAATAGAGGCCGGTCATCGACTACAGGCTTCTGGCGTTCGGTGGAATGCTGGAAACACTCACCTGCACCGAAACGAACGCTCTCGACAGACCGGTCGAGGATGTACCTCGGCTGCGTTTCCGCGCCACAATGCATCATCGTGGGCTGCGCACAACGAACGACAACGACGAGCTTCATATCCGGGATGGGCATACAAATCATTCGAGCAACAACGCTGACGGTGGCCAGTGGTCGTATTCGAGCTCCACCCACCTCGCTCAAGATGCGCAACCCAGAGCGGCTTCCATGGACGACCGAGATACGCCCAAGAACAACTGGCGAGGTGTCGCTGATACCCGCCGCCGTCGGCGCATTGGCAGCCAGCTACTTCCCGTCTCCTCCTTCAACGGCAAACGCGCACAGCCAACGGAACCGCCATTCTCAAGCAGTCCGTCATAGGTCATGTCGACTTCGACGACGATATCCAGCGCTTTCACAGGCCCAAGGGTCTCTTTGCCGTGGAATCGACAGACATCTCCTGGACGGACATCATTCTTGTACTCGGCGATTTCATCCTAGGTGGACATTGGGAGAGGCTCGGTGGTGTCGCGTATAAGGTATGTCGTATCATTTCCCTTCTCATCGTGTCCTTCTCATCGTCTTCTAGGCATACCGTCCTCTCCGCTCCAGTAGTGACATCTCCCTCGTCGACTTCGAGACCCTCTTCTTCTTTGTACGTCTCGTTTCCTTCACGGCCTTCCCCATCATCCCTCACCATCTCGTAGATCGACGTCCCCTTCACGGACATTCTCTCGGTAACGGCTCTGCTCGTCGGTTTGGACGCTCCTGGCCGCACCATATGTCGCGCAGAAGATACTTGGCTACATCCGCAAGACCTTGCAGCTTGTGGAGCTGGGTTTGGCGTTAGCAGGCCTCCTCACCGCGGTACGTCTCCTCATTCTTGACTTTTGCTTTCTGACCGTTCTCTCCAGCGGTAGCCCGATCTTATGTGATCTTTCCTCGGCCTCCTTGTCTCATGCACTATCCGGAACGCTCGCAAGATTGATAGCTTCCTCGACCTTATTGTTTGTACCGTGCTCAATATCGGCACTCGGCGCATGGTTTCGGTCGTCCACAATAGGCACTGACTCACCCTTGCTCGCATTGCTCATAGGGTACGTTTTTCCATTCACATCACTTTCCCCTCGTGCTCAATGTCTTCCAGGCATACTCTCTATTGCGCGCTGTCCCTCTCGCGTCGAGCTTCCTGGAGCGACTCGTCTCTGCAGTCCGTCTTCCTCAAAGTCTACTTCGTCCACGCTGACCTTGTCATAGCTCGATATCCCCTGCATTGACCTCGTCCCGGCGCTACGAGACTCTACCCCGGCCATCACGAGATGTACTTGCCTCCTCGCAACGGTATGCCTGTCCTCCATTCTTTGTATCCGCGTCCTAATCACATTCTCTAGATGCTACCTGCTTTCTTATGCACCGCCTTCCGCCTCGACGTACCATTCGTCGGTATAAGGGGGAGTTCCCTCGCAAACTGCCTTGCGGGCGCCTTCCTCTCTTTCCGTCGAACATATCGCATGTCCGCATACCAGCGTCGTCCCCCGCTTCAGCGCAGCAAGCACCTCCGTTTCCCGAACCACTGGCCCGTTTGCGAAAAGTAGGTTTTACTCCATTCTCTTCTGTTTCCGTTGCTCATCAGCACTCAGATACCGTTCGCTCCCCCAGACAACCCACATTCGACCCAGAGCCGCGAATTATACCACAGGCACCATTCGAGCCCAAGCCGATCCCCGCGCTCCATCCGACCATTCAGCGCAAGAAGCGCACGTGCGAGTCCAAGCGCTATCGGCGGGGAAAGAAGATCCAAGTCGAGGTCGAGGAGAAGGGCAGGAACGCCAAGCGGAAGAGGGGAGCGACGAGCGACCGCCTACCACCACACTATTCTTCCCCGCCGTCATTGACATCGACTACCCACCATGACTTCGCCGATATCGTCTCACGAAGTGACAAGCGCGACATGTAGACTGCCGGTCAGCTACATTGACCCCGCTCGTTTGCCAACAAGGCAGCAGCACCGGCCTGGGGGGTAGACGTACCCTTCTACCGAGTGTCTGTGGTGCTTGAGGCGTACCTTCACGAGTCTGGCTTGACAAGACGTGCCAAGGAGAGTTTCGGCGGCAAATTAAGAGCGACGAATGTATTCAGGCCGGTCTATCGCTATTACTCGCGGACAACCGCTCCCATCCGAGTTCCCTCTTCCCTCCTTCCGCCCGGATTCCATACATGACGATCTGTAATATTCGGATACGATTCGTGATTTTGCCTCTCTCTGTCTCTTTCCTTTGGGTCTCATACGTATACACCTCGACACTTTATATACACGGCGCCTTCCCGCACACGTAGAGTGCTCGAAGACTGCTTCAGACGATACAATGGAGACGCTGCGTAGTGTATCTGCATGAGAACGACGTCCAGGAAGTGCGGGAGCACCTTGAAAACCTTCAGAAAGCGAATGAGAAGTGGCCAGGAGAAACGTAGGGTGACGACGACACCTCCAAAAAAAGCCATAGCTTCTTGCGACTGTATGGGCTCAGTTTGCGCGCCAGGAACAGCAGGCCCTGTACCCGTATGAAATCGGCGGCGGAGATGTCGAGCTACGAAAGTGTCAGGGTTGATGGAGCAGACCGCATGGGCCACATACCGCAGGAAATATGGACAAGGCGAAGGTTGGGGACAAGGCGGCAAACAAGACGCCTAGAGGGATTGAGCGGGATCCTTTCCCAGGGTGTGTTAGCCTACCTTGTGTGCGACGCCGCTGACGATCGCGGAATGGCGACTTTGGAGGGACCAAAACGATGCCAATGTCAAGGACGGCGCGAACGACCTAGTCGAGGATGCGCTCGATCATGCGAGCGTGGCGGAGGATGCGGTGGACGATAATGGGGACGGCGGTCCCTACCACGATACATGCGACATGAGGAACGTCTGGAGGATGTCGTCAGACAGCGACGATACAAACCCAGTGAAAACATACCGTCTCCGACCACCATGATCAACACCACGCAGTGCAGAGCTGTGCGGCCAAACCCGTCGACCTTGCGGGTGAGGAATGCGACGGCCGGGGTCACCTCTAGAGCGACGAGCAATGCCGAGACCCAACGCAGGTCGGCGAAGGGAATGTCGAGCTTCATGAGGGTCAGCGTTGGCGACGAAGACCGCCAGAGGGGAACGTACAAGAGAAATGAGAGATACAAGGGCGACGAGGTCGACTTGAGCGGACCGAAGGACGACGTAGATCTGAAAGACGGCGAGCGAGATCCAATGCGAAGTTATGAGGGGACATACCTGGTACGCAATGTAGCCCACATCCTCCCATTCTCCGTCCTGGACAACCTCTGCGACGACAAGCCGGACCCAGGACACGTCCTTGGGAATGAAGGAGAAAGTTTCGTCGACATAGCCGACGACGGTGTCGAGTGGCTGTTACCGAATGGCGGTTTCATTGGCTGGGGAGAAGCCGAACGGGAGGAGCCTGAGAAAGGAAGCGGCGGGGGCTCGAAGGGAAGGAAGGGCGGCCGGAGCGAGCAACACCAGGAGTGTCGGCTGTGAGGAGGGAGACGAGGCAGGTGACGAATGCTTTGCGCATGAACATGATAGTCAAGAGCAAGCAGCGACGTCCTCGTCGCGGTTGTATAGTCGCGTTGGCTGAAGGATTGGGGTCGTTCGTATGCCAAACCCGACTTCATTATGGAGCTGGCCGTTGTCGTTCGTTGTGCGGGCGTAAACGCTGTATTTCCACACTTTGAGCGTTCCACCGAACGCCTGGGTGAAGGTCTTGGCGGACAGCGAGGTCGCAGTCTAGAATACGGCCCATGTCAGTATCGTGTGGAAGCGTATTGCGGAAAGTACGCACCTCTGCTCTCCAACCGTCCACTGAAGCATCCTACCCTTCTTCGCAGCCCTGAATACCGCAGGGACTCAAAATCCTCGCACGTAATGAAGGTCTACCAAGAACGTGAGCCTTGCGGTACGAGAGAGAAGAAAGTGGCACAGTACTAGCGTCGTCCACCTTCCCTCCATACATCTAGGCAATGCACTCCCGCTCCTCGACAGATGTGGCGATGCCCAAGGACACCCTTGTGGATTCAGACATTGCACCCCATTTCGGCGGCTGTTAAGATCGAGCTCAAGCCTGAGGTTGATGAGCTGATGGCCAACGGCAGGCTGGTGCTCGGATGACTCTCGCGATGAGCTTTCAAGTTGGCTTCTTGCGGTAATCTTGTCCAGTCTGAGACGGCATCGTACGAGACAAGGAAGACCATTGGTGAATCACTCGGCATTTGACTCCGACCACTGACTCCTTTTACGCTGACAGCCTGAGGCTGTCCAGTGATTGCTCATCTGCTGGCGGGAAGAGTTCATAAGTTATAGCGGCGACGCTTTCAATGCTGTATCTCATGTGTTCCTACGCCTACGAAACGGAAGCCTGCGCCTGTGGTCTCGACCGATACACGGGTAGAGCGCAGAAGGTCTGTCTTTCAAGTTCTCAACCCAACAAAAAACATTCGAGATTTATTGGCGCAGGTCGATGACTGCAGGGATAAGGCCTGCCAATGGAGTCTCTTCCACCCTCTCAGCATGTACCGCAACGGATGCGGAAGTATGTGTCCTCGAGATGTTTTGAATCGTTGGCTGATTCGGTTTTCAGTCGTCCCGTCCGAAAAGGGTGGCTTTCAGCTGCTTCGGGCAACATTCTCCAACGGTGAGGCTACGTTTGTGCGCTCGCTTGCTTCATTAACCCAGCGTAGAACCGATCGCTGGAGGAGGAATCAGGTCCACGATCTCCGTGACCGTCCACCCGTTCGAGCTGTGTCCTCGGGGTAAAGCAGAGCGGATGGATGATTGACCGGTTGTCTCTACATACCTGCCCTGGCGTCCGTAGACTGAAGACCAATGTGGACCAAACAACCGTGACGCGTGCTGCTTGCTCTGGACCACCATCAACGGCCCCTCTTCAACGACACTCAGGCTGAGCCCAGCCTTGCCTCGAGTGTGTCTGGAGCTCGTTCATCGAGAGCCGTTCGCTGACCGGCTACAGGCAAACGACTTCTCCTCCGCACACACCATGCTTGTCGGAAGCTTATGACATTCGACGGACACTCGACTTGGGATGAGGGACGGCGGAGGCGACCAAGGTGCGTATCAGTGAGTGTGCGTTGGTGGACCTCTTCCTGACATGTTGCCAGGGACAGCTAATGCGAAGGGTTGGCACAAATACCACGCCGAATAGTGGCGGAAAGACGAGCGCGGGTCCTCAACGAGCCATTCGGCGAGCCGAAAACGAGCGCAGACAACGACTTGCTTTCAGGACAACACCTCACGATGCCACTCAACCTGGGAACCGTCAGAGGAGGAGCGGTCAAGGCTGCGCAGGTTCGTACCGCAGTGAGCGTTTGTCGACCTCTTCCCGACTCGTCGCTACTAGGTACAGCTCGAACGACCAGCACAATACCTTCGTCTTGTTGTCACCATCCGTCGTGCCGAGCGTCTGGCGAGCAGACGACCTGGTCCCACTGTGCGTTCGTTGTCTCTAGGATTAGGGTCAGTATCGCATTGCTAATTCGAGGAGCAGTATACTTTGAGTGTCCATTAACCTCGCTTTCCGATCTCTCTCTCGAGTCTTCGGTGTTGGCTCCTGCGCAGTCGTCCTGGTCGCATACGCAACAATTTCTACGGCTCGAGCATTGAATCCTACCTCGCAAGCGAAGCGTCCGCAGTCGTCCTTGGCTACTGTACCGAGGGTCCGTCAACAGCCGAATTGGTGCCGTTCATGGCTGAGACATCGAGGTATCCGGTCTTTTTCGGCTGCGCTCCTCTTCACTGTGGTACGCGTTCCTTGCTTTCTACTCCCAACGCTGACGGTCCTTGTAGTTCGACGTTCCTGCTGCCGACCTCATATGGGTACCAACCCTGCTCTTCGCCCTCGACTCCTACGCCCGGGATCCTGTTCCTAGCCCGCAAGATACGGATGTGGACATGGCGATGACTTTTGCCGGTGTCTTCGTCATTGTACGTTTCCTGTCGCCATTTCTCATTCGCTTTCTGATAACTTCCTCAAGATGCTCCCGCACTTCCTGTGCGTCGTTCTCGGCCTAGTGATGCCTTTCGCTGTCCGTCGCGACCTCTATATCCTGTCCAATATGGACCGATTCCTCGCGCGCATCGGGCGCACCATCATCGCAGCACTGTCGTCCGCCATTCGCGCTAGCTTTTCAGTCATGAAACGACTCTCCATTGCCGTTCTGGATGTCTACCGGACGGCCCGCCGTCGCCGCGACGTACACTCTCGTCTCAGGGTACCTCCGTATCGCCCGTGACTCCGGTAGTCCCGTCGTCGGCTCCGTCGTCTTCCATGCCCGTCCGATACTTATTCCGTGCTATGCGGATATGGGGGGTGTCGAAAAGGTTGCTTCGTCTTGTCGTCGCCCAGGTTTGTCTACTGTTAGCTGCTTTTTCTTCATTTGGCTCATTTTCATCGTCCAGGTCTCCATATTCGCCTACATCGCTCTCCGCGTCGTCGTCTGGGTTGGCGGGATCGCCAAATTGTCCACGTCCCCCGTTGCGACACAGGTTTGTCAATTCGATCGTCATCTTCTACTCCCGCTGACCATCCCTCAGACGCCATGTACCCCCGAACGACCAGCTGGAAACTCGAGCCCACCACCAACACCTGCACCACTTGTCCGACTCAAGAGGCGTATCCGGGCCGACAAGCGCCATCGGCGGGGAAAGAAGCACCATGTCGAGGTCGAGAAGGGCTACAATGCCAAGGTGGAAGAGGGCTTGAGGGATGTGAGGAGCGACGAGCGACCGCCTACCACCACGCTATTCTTTCCCCGCCGTCATTCCCGTCGACTACCCACCATCGCTCTAAAGGACCAGCCTCGGCCGTTTTCCACCTCTCTTCGCGCCTTTCTACCTCACCGTCGGGCCCCCGCCATGTACGACATTCGTGTAATACTTGCCGCTGGGAGGCGGAGCGCTATGAGAGAGACGCTGGCCTAGCTGTGCCGCCGCGCCTGCGGCCGCGGCGGATAGCTGGATCGTCGTCGCCAAGGGAGGGAGCCGATGATCGATTTGTGAGGGGGGGAGACGAGGGATTCGTAGGGATGGCAATTAGCGCCAGACGGAACGGATGCTAAAGCGTTGGAGATCTTCTTTGCCCTCTTCATGCGTGCTCCATGTGTGCATAATTTTGTGCATAGAAAAGCGGTGCATGTTCTCGCTGTGGCAGTGACCGTACAGCAAAGGAACAGCAATTGAGCAAGAGAACACGACAGCTGCCAGTCTCCTACCACCATGAGTCCCTCCAACCCCCACCCCCCATCCGAAGCTAGCTCTTCACGATGGAGCAGTTCCAACCCAGAAACTGCCGTCGGTTCCGAGGGGTGCAACGTTTGTCCTCGAACTTCTTATTGCCATTCAATCTACTAACACAATATAGGTGTTCCATGTCGGTATTCAAGGCCTCGAAGTACAAACCGACGTCGGAAGTCAAGGACTGTCTCGCCAGGTCGAAATCGAAGAAAAAATCTCATCACCGACATGTGCGCACCTCCTTCACCTCGGACGCGAGCGGAGCCTTCACAAACGCGAAGAGCAATAGTCTGCGAAAGTCGACATTCCTTTTTCAGGAGTAATAAGACTCGCGGCACCGAGACATAGAGCTATTGTCCTCTTTCTACCGCGCGTTGTCGCGACTGGTTGGGATAAAACACATGCTCGGATTGGCCTTGGATGATTCGAATTACGAGGAAATCCTCGCGAGCAAGCTTGCAGGTGCCAGCCTGAGTGCTTCCGCCGGTATGTGCCCTTCACTTGATTCTCTGGGTACTCAAGTGTTCTGCAGCTAACCGTAGTCATGATCATCGTCCCGGGCCCAGCAGTCGTCCCATTGTGCGGCCATGCCGAACGTCATACGAGGGCCGAAAGTCTCGGTCCGCGAGTCCACCCGCTCTAAGCTTCCATGGTATCAGGCCATGGCCGCCATATCCGATGTGTGGCGGCTCCAGAACTTCAGAGGAAGGCTCAGAACTCTGACTCCGAACCGAGGAGGTGGGTTTTCACAATATTCAGATGTTCATTCGTCATCGCCTGAGTTGGTAGAACGATTCCTGCTTCGCGATATCACACCGATCGCCGAGCTGGCAGGCGGCGCGGGGTACCTTGGTCCACTCCGCTAAGCATAAAGGACGACCCGTTATCGTGAAAGTATTCAATTGACCATTCTCGCCAGGCAAGGTTGCGCAGTACACACAAGCCAATCCTAACTCACGTACAGCTCGTGGAAAGGGAGATACAATTGGCGAAAAAGCTCTTGTAGGCATCAACCACTCACCAATTATGAAGAGGATTGACGCGGAGGCATAGCCACCCGAATCTTCTCCGATTGAAAGGAGTGTCCTGGCCCGTCGGATGACATCCAATTTATCACATATCAACCAGGTTCGCACATTGAGTCCTTTGAACGTTCTTACTAAGATAATTCAGGTATCACTGGCGGCTAGAACAAACCTTGGGACGACGGTGTTGTGGACGCAAATAATCGAGAAGAGTGTTACTCTCTGCTTACCAAATGGTGAGTTAAGGCTATTTATTCTTGTTTTCTTCCTCCGCGGGGCTTTGAAGTGAATTCCTCGCTAGGTAGGAGAACTTGCCAGTAAATACCTACCATTTGAGCTTGGGGAAGCGGTGCCGGACACTGACCGCTGTGGAACTAGGCGGGACGGAACTATCTAAAACGACCAAGGCATCGCGATACAGCATGCATTCATATCCACGGTGCGGCAGCTGATTCCTTGTGCCCAGAATTCAGACAACTTGACAGCACTCACTGTATTGTTTGATTCCAACCAAAAATTCCTCATCGCCTTGCACCCGACGGCGCTAGACCAAGAACCGGCATCCTCTCCACCCGTTGATGACGATATTCTCTGGCGACTTCTCAACGAGCTATGTGACCTGGTACGTATTCTGGATCCATGTTCGACAGAGGAATTCAACCAACGTCAGGTATTCA
>JARIHP010000319.1:0-22978 GCA_029282125.1 Mycena amicta | reverse complement strand
TTTGGTTGTTCATAACCACTCAAGTCAATTTTACAAGCAATGGATCCACGAACCCGCTGCCTCCCAAGTCGACCACCATTCCGGGAGCTACTTCGCCAAAGTTCCGGGAATGAACCTCCGCATTCTCTCCGTGAACACACAGTTCTGGTATAAACAAAAGTGCGTTTGTCCGTCTCAACCAAACGCTCTGTTTATCCCGCTGATGAATTGGGTTAGTTTCTGGTTGTACGACAGCGACGTCTTCCAGTGCGTTGTCTTCTACTTATCATCCATAAGAACTGAGATTGATTCGTGTTTAGACCAGACCCAAACGGCATCCTGCAATTCATGGTCTCCTCTCTACAAGCCGCCGAGGACGCCGGCGAGCGCGTGTGGATCATCGGACATATTCCGCCTGGCAAGGAGGATACCCTCGTCGACCAGGTTCACGTTCTTCCTGCTCTCTCTCTTTTGTTCTCCGCTAACACGATAACCAACTTGCAGTCAAACTACTACGACCAGATCATCCAGCGGTACCACAATACCATCGCAGCGCAGTTCTTCGGACACAGTCACAAAGACCAGTTCGAGATTGCCTATTCGAATTATAGCGAGCAGACGGCGAGGAACGCTGTTGGTGTTGGGCTTATTGTGCGTTTCTCTCTGGCGCTGTTGGATGACTACACTTACACGGATGCTTAGGGACCTGCGTTGACGCCCACGAGTGAGTGTTTTCTTGGATTGACGTCTTGAACTGAATGGAACAACAACAACAACAAAAAGGCGGAAACCCTGCCTTCAAGGTGTACGATATCGACCCGGATACTTTCGAGGTTATGGATTCGAGCGTCTTTTTCAGTGAGTTTGGTTTCTACCTGTTTCCCCACCCATTGCACAGCTAACGATAATCCGCAGGCAACATCTCCGATCCAAACTTCCAAACCAGACGTATCTCTCTTCCCTTTCCACTTGACCAACCCAACCAACAATAAAACAGCTACGTGGTCCCTATACTACTCCGCTCGCGAAACCTACGCCCCGCTCGTCGACCCCAACTTCCCAGCACACGAGCCGCTCAGCGCAGCATTCTGGCACAACCTCACCGAGGTCTTCGCCGCAAGCGACACGGCGTTCCAGCTGTTCAACACGTTCTTGAGCCGCGGGGGTGCCGTGACGCCCTGCGATGACTCGGATGGGTGTAGGAATGCGACGATATGCGATATGCGGGCGTTGAGGAGTGAGGATAATTGCGTGAGTATCCGATGAGTCCAGGGAGACTGATATGAAGGCTAATTTTGTGTTGGGTTGGGCTGGGATAGGATACGCCGGCAGCTGGAATCCAACTTCGCAGACGCGGTGCGGGAGGACAACATGTGGATGTGGACGAGGGCGAGGAATGCGAAGGTGTTGGACTGGCGCATCTCATATCTAGGATGGCGGCCAAGGCGCAGAGCGGGTACTATTGACTCGAATCTTGAAGATAATCCAAGTGTTTATGCTGGCCAACTGCGCATGCCAGTACATTGTTCTGTGGACGCTTACTACTCAGTGCTTGCGCAACACTGTTCGGCGGAACTTGACTCTCATCTCCGACTGACCCTGGAATGTGTACATTCATATCCATATCTACGAGATCCACAACTTGGCAATGTCTCCACGTTATCAACAACTTCCTGCGGGATTCGTGAGCCAAACAGAGTCTTCGGTCATCACAACCCACCAGCCTCGGCAACACGATTAAGTCGAAGGGTTCGGGGTGTCCTCCGCGCTGAACCCGTAGCGTCCAGCGATATCCGAGTCTGGGGTCGACTCGGCGGAGAAGCCGTAACGCGCCTCGATGCTGCGCGCGGTGGTGGCGAGAACGAAGACGGAGGAGAGGACGGTGAGGGCGACAATGAGACGCATGTTATCTGCAGAGTGGGTGGGGGTACTTTCCACGAAGGATTGCTTCCCCTTTTATAACCTGGTGACGGCTGTTGCAACAGAGTGTCCGGCGTCCGCGATGTTTCGGCGATTCGCGATTCCGGGTTTGTTGTACCCCGTTTATTCCGTGGTGTTGCGGAGATCGACGCCGTTGTGATATCTGCCCGCAAAACGCGTCGCGAGCCAATCGCGAGCTCTTTGATTGCAACGCGCACGCTCAATGAAACACGTGTGCGCGAGAGTCATATGTCACATCCGTCTGTCACAGCAGGTCACGGCCTGGGGCTTGCCACGCGGACAACCGACCATCTCTCTCGTTCCATGCCGCAGCCCCATCTTAGGCATAAACCGGTCGACCTCACATTAGAGTTTCCGAAACAGCTCGATATGGCCGACCTCCTCATCTTCTCTCCGTGCGTTCTTTTGCTTGTCCGAATCGATGCTTCATCTCCCGCAGACTTGCCATTCAACTCAACAATCTTCGATTACACAAAGCCCTCTGGACCTCAGCACTCTGGAGACTGGAAAACATCCAAAAGGCATCCCGTCCCAGCCCACGAGCCGGAGGCTCTGTCTCCGTCCGAGCTCGAAAAGTTGGGCCAAGCGGTCCGTATGTCTTGATGCGCAATCTCACCAGCGAGACCCCCGCGGGCCGTGCGAGAATCCACTGTCGAAGTTGGACCACTTTGGCATTATTGCTGCCTGCCTGGAACTTATTTGGTTCTTGTGTTGACGCGCGATAAACCGAGGGTCTTCGCCTGCTGGGATCTCTCCGCGGGAGTGTGCGTAGCATCTGTCAGCATTCCGTCGAACGAGGCGGAAGCGTGCAAGCCTACCAGCGGATTCTTGAAACCTTATGTGAAGAGCAGCAATGAGTTCACTGTGGGCGGGTTCTTGCGGACAGCGTGTGTCTTCCTCGGTTTTCATTAATGACAACTCACGAGATTGGCATTCACAGCACGCAGACACCAGCTCAGGGCACTGTCAGGCACTTCTTTGCAGTCCACGTCACGCTCGACCTATGGGATAAATCCAACGTTCTGTTGAATGTCGTCACTTCCCCCCCGAATCCCCGACGTGGCTCACGCACTGATACAGACCGAGTGCTTTCGTTGGCTGCAGAGGCATGACCATGACAGTCTGGTCACAACCCGGTCATCTAGTTGTTTGGTCGATGTTGCCTGATGCTGAGCTCGAGCTCCTGTACCGGCGCGAAGCATTGCCTGGCCGGGGACGCTGGGTGCGCATCTCCGCATCGTATTATTTATTACTCAATTACCAATGCATTTCCAGGCAAGCAGAAGGTTTCTTTTGCAATCGCCAGGAGGTAAAATATATCAAGGATCGTTGGGCAATCCGCAGTTGCAAAACCCATGCTGACTGAACTGTGTCTTGATGGTGAAGAAATACGAGCAGAAAATAATCACGAAGCACCGATCCCCGTCGACCCCTTCGACACTGAACACCAAACAAACCTCAATTCCTTCCTCCCAACCGGCCTATTCCACGCACCACAAGCCATCTGGCCGAAATATGGCATCCTCTCCCTGGGATTTCGTCGTGGCCCTATCCATGGGTTTGACACCACCGTTGTCCGCGCTTGGCCTGCGCATCCCACGGAAGACGGATCCATAACCCTGGGTCCTTCCGTCTCTTGTGATATACCCCAAAAACAAATCGTCATCTACCACCTTGGCGTGTCGGGGCGGTACGCCATCACTTCGGTGCGGGCACCGCCGATGTACTACTCCTCCCCAGCGACAACAGCTTGCTGTCCTGCACACTAGCCCTGCCAGTGACTCCGAACTTGAACCCCGCTTGACGTGTCAGCCCTTGGACTTGGGGAGAGAGATATCGCTGGTGAGGCAGCTCCGCTGGGATGATACACTAGGGTTGCTTGTGCTGGATGTTCAGCCAAACCAGAGTGCATTGACGGTTTTCTACTTTGTATGATATTGTACGTGCTTTTCCACTGCGCCACCTATATTTATCCTCCCCAGTGCATACAACACAACACAAAATTTGTTGAGAAAAGGGTCCCCATTTGTATATGTATCTGTCCTGCATGCTAGCTTCAAAGGTGGCTTATAAGTGTATATTTCGGAGAATTGTAAAAGTTTTTTTTTGCTGTTACCCCCCCCGTGCCGTGCATTTATGTAAAGGCCTTCTGGCTAGATTTTGGGAGAGAGAAAAACAGAGACAGGCGGGTTTACCTCAACTTGAAGCTTAGGGAACAGCCGGTGGCGAGCAAACGACATAGTATGTCATGACTCGTCCCAGATGATGCAATGCGGCCCGGGAATCTCTCATGAAATACACACAAAGCGGCGGGGAAGCAAAAAAATGGCTCTTACATGCCGCTACGCAAACGTGCCACGAAAAAAAAAAAAAATTGATCAGATTGGTAGATCGGTGACACCGTGACCGTGCCTCTTGCTTGCTGCCATCACCTTCATTTCTGACCATGGAACTCGCTCTGCAAAACATGAGCCTAGATTCGGGCATCTGCACGGTGCGCTTGTATGTACTTGCTCTGCCAGCGTCTTACTGACGCCTGCGAGTCAGATCTACGACATCCCAGCAGAAGTCTTGGGACAAATCATGCAGAATGTGCTGCATCCACGGGCATCTTGGCAAATTCCCCACGCATCCTGGACGTATCCACCGTTTCCCCAGTCAACCCAGTCTGTAAACACCGCGCAGACGCTCCAACTCCTTGCCGTCAGCCGCGCCTGGTACCGCATCGCATCGCCACTGCTCTACCAGAGCATCTCCTTGCACCATATCGACCAGCTCCCGATGCTCGTCCGCACGCTCGAAGAACGGACGGTTCTCGCCGCGCTCACACGTAGTTTGGGCGTCTGCTATTACATTCCGCCGGGCTGGGATGCATTGCATGTTGCTGAGAGCGCAAAGCTCCTCGGATTGTGTCCGAATCTCACGCGGCTTGCGTTCGGTGGCATGATTCCTCCGTTGCCCGCACCGCTGGCTCCTATCGAGCACCTTGATTTATCACAAGAGAGCATGGACTACCCGGCGGTCTATCCCATCGTCCTCTGCGCTTGCTGCGTCGCTCAAAAGCCTATCGATCTGTGTTCCAATAGGGCAAGAGTCTGACGCCCACCTGAAGCTGACATTCCCCTCCCTCACCCACCTTCGTCTATTCCTTCGTCCAGGATGCGTCGTCTCCCCAGACCTCTGGGACCTCCCCATCCTTTCCTCCCTCACCATTCACGCGCACTACGTCCCCTGCCGCCCGCCCGTGCTCGCCCTCGCCGAGCTCTTCGGGCCCGTCCCAACACTAACCCACCTCTCCCTCCCCCCGCTCAACCGCTGGCACGGCGGGTTCTCCTCCAACATCTACCACGACCACCAAGCCACGCAGCGTATCCTCGACGTGTGCCCCACACTCCGCTTCCTCCGCGTGGGCATCGTGCAGTGCCTCGAGTGCCCCCGCGCGGGGATATACTTCCCGCCCCTGCAGCATGTGCGCATCGAGACGCTGCATGTCGTGGGCCGCACGAATTGGCCGGGAGACACGCGGAATGTCGATGAGCGGTTTTTGAAGGAAGGGATGCCGTGCTTGAGGGTGGTGAGAGGGATCGATGCGGGGGTGGCGTTCTTGGACGCCAGTGGAATTGGGATGGAGGAGGAGCGGCCCCCGCCAGCTGGGACATGGCTCGAGGCTTTCTTGGCCGATGCGGAGATGTGGGACGAGGAAGATGATGAAGAAGACCCTGACTTTGAGCCCGAGCCCGAGTCGTCCTCCGCAGACTCGGATTCGGATTCGGATACGGGGATAGATTCCGACGAAGAACTTGAAACCGACTGGGAGATGGGGAGGGACGAAGCGATGGCCATCTTCGCTGCGCGCCTGCGCTGAGAGAGGGAGGGTTGCTCGGTCACAGTGGCAGTCAGAGACGGAGGGAGGGGATGATGTCTAGTCTCTGCCAAATGGCCAGTGAAACGCCGCAGTTTCAAGTTTCAAGACTCTGCATGTTCCAAATTTCAAAGGAACGGTAAATCTTGAACTACGTTGCATACTGGGAGTGCATTCGATTTTGCAATGTTAAATGGTCAGCAGCCTGGCCATGGGTTTGGGCGGATTGAGTACGTGGTCTTCGTCTGTTATTGATTGATTTTTGGAGCATGTGCAGAGGGTGCGATATACCCAGACGAGGCGACGCACTTCCGAACAGGGACACGCAACGCGAAGGCGGGGACACGCAGCGCGAAGAATTGAATCGATTGTGTGGAAAACCGTAAAGAAAATTGTATTCGATTACTGTACAGTACCATGCTATGAAGTCAATAACTTGCGTCGGAGCTCGTACTCGACGTGGTCATCACTCAACTGGATCCAAATGAGCATTTTTTCTTGAGTGTGGTTGAGTGACTCACATTCCCGCGCTGTATCCGGAATTCGATGCCCAGTTCTTTGCAAGCGCCTTCCAACATTCGTAATGCGTCGGTGAATATTGACGCGTCGGCGGGTATCAACGGTCCAGATCGGCTGAGCCAAGTGATCACACGCAGCCTCGTAAATGTGGGAAGCCTCGCAATGAAGTCCTCTACGTTCGGTAGTTCGCTGGTGGGCCCAACAGCTATGGCCACAACTCCTAGTGGAATCGTAAGAATGCCCTGCTCGTCAGGAAACACCGCGAGCTCAATCCGCTCAAGGTGAGCATATCGACTGAGATTGTAGGATCCAGTAAGTGGGAAGGAAATCTTGAGGGAGCGGAGTGTGGGTTCAGGTACCTCGAGAAGCTCATCGAGATCCGGTGCGGCCAATATATCGCGCAGGGTGTACAGCTCTAGCGCAGCAACACCCAGTTGCTTGACAACGGCGCTCGAATTTCCGAACCATCCTGGGGTGAATTTGAGAGAGACCAGCCTGAGGTTGACTCGGGGGGCAGAGTTTTCAAAACGCCATAGCTGGATATCGAGCATACGAATCGTCGGAAGCGCTTCCAGGAGATCGCCAATTGGCTGCCGCTGCGTCTGGTCCAAAAATGCCTCCAAATGGTTCGCGTAATGCTCCGCGCCGTGAAGACGTAGACTGCGAATGTCGGGCTTTGCTGCTGTTATACGGGCCAGGTCGTCCGTACTCAGGATGCACGCTTTGCCACTGAGGTCAAGCTCTCGCAAGCGGGGAAGGCTCACGAGGAGCTCAGCGACGTGTTCTCCCGATGGCGCGCGCAGTACGAGCGCGTGTACCGAGGCAGCGAGGAAGCGACCTCGTTCCGTGTCGGCGGTGACGATGTCGATGAATAACTTGTATCTGGATGTCAACTTCCATGCCAGAGGGTCCCCGCTAAGACTCCAAAGATCATCAAACAGGTCTTCCGGGAGGTAAACGCGCCGGAAGAGAAGTTTCTGCGCATGTCCCGACCAGGTTTTGCAGACAAGGCTGCACGATGAGAGTGTGGAGAGGGAGTGTTCCGGTGCCTTGTCGGATTGGAAAGTGAGAGGGATGGAGAGAAGGTGGAGAATCTCCAGTACGACGTCGAGGTCTAACATGGTGGTCAGAATCAAGCGTATCGGATCAGTGGCACCGTGATTGTCACAATCACGCGTTGCCTTTCACGTCCACGTTACTCATCCTCAAATTGATTCCCGTACTCTACGGTATCCTTGTGCCTCTCTCACCTTAACTTTTGCGATCTCACATCCTTTCAAGTTCCCCGACGAAATCACCGAAAAAATCCTGGACGACGTCTTCCGAAGCACCACGTGGGGCATCCCTTACGGCGCATTCTCCCCCTTTCCGTCGCTTCCACCGGCGACTGCAAGAGAAGTCTCCCTCGATGTCGATGCACTGCAAACGCTGCTCATCGTGGGCATCTGTAGAGCCTGGTACCGCATTGGCATTGTCCTGCGCCACATCGACCAGCTTCCGTTTCTCGTGCGTACTTTCGAGAAGCGGACCGATCTAGGGGCGATGGTCACTCAAAGGCGCTGGCTAGATTTGGGCTAGATTTTGGGACGGGTTTACGTCAACTTGAAGATCACCCTCATTGGATTTTGAACTCTCCCTGCCCTGGAGCGCTTACATACAGTACTTATGTAATCCGGCTCATGATCAGCATGATCCCAGCCGAAGTCAACGTATACGCATGCTCTGCATCTGGCAGCGGCCTACGCTCCTAGTCCTCACTGCTACTCCTGGCCGTCTGCCCTGCCTGTGGAACCGCCTTGGAACCGCCTCTGCTCTAACTTACGAACGCCGCGGACGGCAACAGTACAAACCAGCTGTCGATCTCAATCTGACCTGTTTTTTTCTTGGTTCAACTGTTAGCGCTTATGTACGCGAGTACTTACGCCGAGATCGTGTGCGCTTCGTCGGCGACTGCGGATGACCGTACTACCGTACGTGTGAAACTGGGGATCGGCATGCGCATCACTAGCACACGGATCGGCGATCGCAACTCTGATGCACAACACCCATCACGATGTCGCTTCCAGGAAACACATGCATACATGCACAACTGTAAAAAAACGAGCAAGCGAGAACGTTTCGTCCTTATTCCTCCTCTTCTTCTCTTCTCTTCGTCTTCACTAAACACCAATTTATCTTTCTCTTCCGTTCTTACGCCCCTTCGACAAAATGAAAGCATTCTTTGCGACGTTCTCTGCGTTCCTCGCGCTCAGCCTGGTCATGGCTAGCCCCACTGGACTGGCGCGGCGGGCGGGCGGTGATACTGGTGCGTTTGCGTTTCTGCGTTCCGGGTTCAGAGAGCTTTGCTAACTTTGTGTGGAAAGCCACGGACATGGACGACATCGTCAACGGCGAGGCGGATTGTGCGGACACTGCGGTTATCTTCGCCCGCGGGACATTTGACTCTGGGTGCGTCGCTTGTTCCCCACGCTTTCTTTTCTTATATGTTCAATAGGAACATCGGCGTCTGGGTCGGCCCCAATTCCAAGCCGCCCTCACGGCACGTATCCCCGGAGTCGCTTTCCAAGGCGTCGACCCCACCGCATACCTTGCGGACCTGCAGGGCTACCTCGGCGAAGCCGGCTCCGACTCCGGCGCGCAGGCCCTCGCCGACACCGTCGAAGCCTACTCTGCCGCCTGCCCCGCCTCCACGCTCGTCGTCTCCGGGTGGAGCCAAGGTGCCCTCGTCGCGCACAAAGGCCTCGGCCTGCTCTCCTCCGCGACCCAGGCCAAAGTCAAGGGCCTCGTAACCTTCGGCGACCCGTCCCAGCTCTTCCCAGACGACATCCCCGCCCTCCCCTCGAATGTGCAGCTCAACGCGCAGTGCTTCACCGGCACCGTCCTCGATCCGCTCTGCGCACCAAAGGGCTCGTTCGCACTGCCGACGAGCATCGCCGATATCACGGGTCCGTTTGCCGTCCTGCCGAGCCTCGCCGTCGGTGCGCAGGAGACCGCCGCCGCCGCCAAGCTCGTTGCGGCGTTCCCGGGCCAGCTGCTGGCCGCCAAAGGCGCGTTCGCCAAGACCCTTCTGACGAGCCCCAAGCGTGTGTTGCTCACACCCGAGCACTTTATGTACGGCAATAATGGGCTCACCGAGGATGCAGCGGATTTCGTTGCGGGGCTTTGAGTTTTGAGACAAAACATACTTATAATGGTGGGCGCCGCCCAGCGCGGCTTTAATTGTTGTTTTGGATTTTAATAGTTTTGGTTATATATTTTTGCTTAATTAGTACGATTAGATCTCACAAATCGCGTTCGGCTTGAGCACGCACTGTCCGTGTCTGTCGGACTCTGTCCTCCCTCTCTCACCGCAGGCGCGCAGCGAAGATAGCCATCGCTTCGTCCCTCCCCATCTCCCAGTCCACGGCCACGGCCACGTTCAACGATGCTAGCTCATCCACCAGCGATGTTTCAAGTTCTTCATCGGAATATATCCCCGAACCCGAATCCGAGTCCGACTCTGAATTGGAATGCGAGTCTGCGGAAGACCGTGACGACTCGGACTCGGACTCGGGCTCAAAGTCAGGGTCCTCTTCATCATCTTCCTCGTCCCACATCTCTGCATCGGCCAAGAAAGCCTCGAGCCACGTCCCAGCCGGCGTGGACCGCTCCTCCTCGATTCCAATTCCACTAGTAGCGTCCAAGAACGCCACCCCGGCATCGATCCCTCTCACCGCCTTCAAACACGGCATCCCCTCCTTCAAAAACCCCTCATCGACATTCCGCGTGTCTCCGGGCCAATTCGTGCGGCCCACAACATGCAGCGTCTCGATGCGCGCATGCTGCAGGGGCGGGAAGTATATCCCTGCGCGGGGGCACTCGAGGCACTGCACGATGCCCACGCGGAGGAAGCGGAGGGTGGGGCACACGTCGAGGATACGCTGCGTGGCTTGGTGGTCGTGGTGGATGTTGGAGGAGAACCCGCCGTGCCAGCGGTTGAGCGGGGGGAGGGAGAGGTGCGTTAGTGTTGGGATGGGCCCGAAGAGCTCGGCGAGGGCGACGACGGGCGGGCGGCAGGGGACGTAGTGCGCGTGAATCGTGAGGGAGGAAAGGATGGGGAGGTCCCAGAGGTCTGGGGAGACGACGCATCCTGGACGAAGGAATACACGCAGGTGGGTGAGGGAGGGGAACGTCAGCTTCAGGTGGGCGTCGGGCTCTTGTCCCACTGGAACACAGATCGAGAGGCTTTTGAGAGACGTAGCAAGCGCAGAGAGGATGGGATAGAGCGCCGGGTAGTCCATGCTCTCTTGTGATAAATCAAGTTGTTCGATAGGAGCCATGGCCAGCGGTGCGGACAACGGAGGGATCATGCCACCGAACGCAAGCCGCGTGAGATTCGGACACAACCCGAGGAGCTTTGCGCTCTCAGCAACATGCAATGCATCCCAGCCCGGCGGAATGTAATAGCAGACGCCCAAACTACGTGTGAGCGCGGCGATATCCCTACGCTCTTCGAGCGTGCGGACGAGCATCGGGAGCTGGTCGATATGATGCAAGGAGATGCTCTCGTAGAGCAGTGGCGATGCGATGCGGTACCAGGCGCGGCTGACGGCAAGGAGTTGGAGCGTCTGCGCGGTGTTTACAGACTGGGTTGACTGGGGAAACGGTGGATACGTCCAGGATGCGTGGGGGATTTGCCAAGATGCCCGTGGATGCAGCACATTCTGCATGATTTGTCCCAAGACTTCTGCTGGGATGTCGTAGATCTGACTCGCAGGCGTCAGTAAGACGCTGGCAGAACAAGTAGATACAAGCGCACCGTGCAGATTCCCGAATTTAGGGTCAGGTTTTGCAGAGCGAGTTCCATTGTCCGGAATGAAGGTGATGGCAGAAAGCAAGAGGCACGGTCACGGTGTCACCGATCTGATCAACAGTTTCTTTCCTTCTTTTTTTTTTTTCGTGGCACGTTTGCCTAGCGGCATGTAAGAGCCGTTTTGTTGCTTCCCCGCCGCTTTGGCCGCATTGCATCATCTGGGACGAGTCATGACATACTTTGTCGTTTGCTCGCCACCCGGCTGTCCCCTAGGCTTGTCGAGGTAAACCCGACTGTCTCTGTTTTTTTCTCTCCCAAAATCTGGCCAGAAGGCCTTTGCAGCTCTTTGCACAATTGATGAGACTTGTGATCTCTCTCTGGCGAAAGAGAGTGATCGTGTTGTCTTCACTGCTGCGGACTCAGTTCTCGTCCGTTCGCCACAGAATAAAATATGTTTGACGCGCATTTGGCGGCCCTTTCGAACGATACCAGATTTGTACCATTTTTGGTGACTTAAAATTTATTGAATTTCCAGGTAGCGGGACTCTGCAATAATGGATTGGATACCACTCGAAAGAGCTCTCAAATGCACATTGAAGGTATTTTATTTCGTAGCAAATGGACAGGAACTGAGGCCATAGAGAGTCAAACAACATCATCACTTCTTTCGCGCCAGAGACATCTCAAGTCTCATCAATTCTGCAAAGAGCTGTCAATGCACGGCACGGGGGTAACAGCAAAAAAAAACTTTTACGATTCTCCGAAATATACACTTATGAGCCACCTTTGAAGCTAGCATTCAGGACAGATACATATACAAATGGGGACCCTTGTCTCAACAAATTTTGTGTTGTGCTGTATGCACTGGGGAGGATAAATGTAGGTGACGCAGTGGAAAAGCACGTACAATATCATACAAAGTAGAAAACCGTCAATGCAGTCTGGTTTGGCTGAACATCCAGCACAAGCAACCCTAGTGTATCATCCCAGCGGAGCTGCCCCACCAGCGGTGTCTCTCTCCCCAAGTCCAAGGGCTGACACGTCAAGCGGGGTTCAAGTTCGGAGTCACCGGCAGGGCTGGTGTGCAGGACAGCAAGATGTTGTTGCTGGGAGGAGTAGTACATCGGCGGTTCCCGCACCAAAGTGATGGCATACCGCCCCGACACGCCAAGGTGGTAGATCAGGATTTGTTTTTGGGGTATATCGCAAGAGATGGAGGGACCCAGGGTTATGGATCCATCTTCCGTGGGATGTGCAGGCCAAGCGCGGACAACGGTGGTGTCGAGTGTGTGGATAGGGCCACGACGGAATCCAAGGGAGAGGATGCCATATTTCGGCCAGATGGGTTGTGGTGCATGGAATAGGTCGGTTGGGAGGAAGGAATTGGGTGTTTGGTATTCAGCGTCGAACGGGTCGACGGGGATCAGTGCTTCGTGATTATTTTCTGCTTGTATTTCTTCACCATCAAGACACAGTTCAGTCAGCATGGGTTGCAACTGCGGATTGCCCAACATTCCTTGATATATTTTACCTCCTGGCGATTGCAAGAGAAACCTTCTGCTTGCCTGGAAATGCATTGGTAATTGAGTAATAAATAATACGATGCGGAGATGCGCACCCAGCGTCCCGGCCAGGCAATGCTTCGCCGGTACAGGAGCTCGAGCTTAGCATCAGGCAACATCGACCAAAGAACTAGATGACCGAATTGTGACCAGACTGTCATGGTCATGCCTCTGCAACCAACGAAGCACTCGGTCTGTATCAGTGCGTGAGCCACGTCGGGGATTCGGGGGGAAGTGACGACATTCAACAGAACATTGGATTTATCCCATAGGTCGAGCGTGACGTGGACTGCGAAGAAGTGCCTGACAGTGCCCTGAGCTGGTGTCTGCGTGCTGTGAATGCCAATTTCGTGAGTTGTCATTGATGAAAACCGAGGAAGACGCACGGTGTCCGCAAGAACCCGCCCACAGTGAACTCATTGCTGCTCTTCACATAAGGTTCCAAGAATCCGTCGGTAGGCTTGCACGCTTCCGCCTCGTTCGACGGAATGCTGACAGATGCTACGCACACTCCCGCGGAGAGATCCCAGCAGGCGAAGACCCTCGGTTTATCGCGCGTCAACACAAGAACCAAATAAGTTCCAGGCAGGCAGCAATAATGCCAAAGTGGTCCAACTTCGACAGTGGATTCTCGCACGGCCCGCGGGGTCTCGCTGGTGAGATTGCGCATCAAGAAATACGACCGCTTGGCCAACTTTTCGAGCTCGGATGGGGACAGAGCCTCCGGCTCGTGGGCTGGGACGGGATGCATTTGGATGTTTTCCAGTCTCCAGATAGCTGAATTCCAGAGGGCTTTGTGCAGTCGAAGATTGTTGAGCGAATGACAAGTCTGCGGGAGATGAAGCATCGATTCGACAAGCAAAAGAACGCACGGAGAGAAGATTGAGGAGGTCGGCCATATCGAGCTGCTTCGAGAACTCCAAGTGGAGTTCGGCCGGTAGCTCTAAGATGGGCTGCGGCATGGAACGAGAGAGATGGTCGGTGTCTGGTGGCAAGCCTGAGACCGTGACAGATTGATGTGACACATGACTCTCGCGCCCACGTGTTTCATTCGCTGAGTGTGCGCGTTGCAATCAAAGAGCTCGCGATTGGCTCGCGACGCGTTGTGCAGATCGCGGATGCCGGACTCTGTGCAACAGCCGCCACCAGGTATAAAACGGGAAGCGATCCTTCGTGGACAGTACTCCCACCTACCCTACGAGTAACATGCGTCTCATTGTCGCCCTCACCGTCCTCTCCTCTGTCTTCGTTCTCGGCACCACTGGCATCGAGGCGTTACGGCTTCTCCAGCCGAGTCGACCCCAGACTCGGATATCGCTGGACGCTACGGGTTCAGCGCTCAGCGCGGAGGACACCCCGAACCCTTCGACTTGATCGTGTTGCCGAGACTGGTGAGTTGTGTGATGGCCGGAAGGCTCTGTTTAGCTCATAAATCCCCGCAGGAAGTTGTTAATAACGCGCAGAGATTGTCAAGTTGTGGATCTCGTAGATGGGAATGCGAATGTACACATTCCAGGGTCAGTCAGAGATGAGATTCAAGTTCCGCCGAACAGCGTTGCGCAAGTTCTGAGTAGTAAGCGTCCACAGAACAATGCGCAGTTAGCCAGCATAAACACTTGGATTATGTTCAAGATTCAAGTCAATAGTACCCGCTCTGCGCCTTGGCCGCCATCCTAGATATGAGATGCGCCAAGTCCAACACCTTCGCATTCCTCGCCCTCGTCCACATCGACATGTCCTCTTCTGCGAAGTTGGATTCCAGCTGCCGGTGTGTCCTATCCCAGCCCAACCCAACACAAAATCAGCCTTGGTATCAGTCTTCCTAGACTCGGAGGAGGGCTCACGCAATTATCCTCACTCCTCAACGCCCGCATATCGCATATTGTCGCATTCCTGCACCCATCCGAGTCATCGCAGGGCGTCACGGCACCCCCGCGGCTCAAGAATGTGAGGTGGAATGCCGTGTCGCTTGCGGCGAAGATCTCGGTGAGGTTGTGCCAGAATGCTGCGCTGAGCGGCTCATGTGCTGGGACATCAGAAAAAACCCTCCAGGCCCGTAGCTGCCTGCGACGAATAATATTGCCGGCGTGGCTTGAGGTTGCTCGCGTTGCACTCTGATGTGAAATATTGCTCGCGTAGATCGGTTTGCGCAACTGCAGCTTACATAATGCAACAACGTGCATTGTATGCACCCTCTGATTCAGTCCATATATCCAACAGAATGTATAGAATGCCTCCCCTCATTATAGATACACCCAACGGCCCTTGGACGGGGCCGCGACATGACCGCGAAAGTGCCGCGACATGACCGTGGACGCGGCTGCGGCACTGTCGCGGCACTTTAGCCTGGCCCGCGGAACTGGTATGCAAGCTAGCTTATGCGCACCTCGAGGACGGTCGATGAATGCCGCTGGGTACACGAGGGGCTTTTGCCCGTGCAAGAAGAAGCTGAATGCGGAAGGAAGGTCAGAGAGGCTTCAGAATGCCAGTGCGACTCACACTGAGAAGAAACTTGAAGCGTCGACCCATGGAGTGTAATGAAGACGGTTGTGATGAGGCGCATGTCGTCCGTCCCCAAAGGTTCTTCCACGTTGCAGTGGCGGGGCAGGGAGGCCAAAACGTCGACCAAATGAGCGCTTAAATGCATGGAAGGCGACGAGTGGACGTGGACCAGAAACCAATGAGCGGGGTTTTGTAAGAAGATTACAGCTGTGATCGGACCAACACATCTTGGTCCTGACCGCCATGTTAGGCCTTGATCTCGTACTGGATATTCTCGACCTTTTCTCCGTCCCTCTCACGTTCCAATCCGACAAGGCGCCCGAAACAATCCCTCTCCACACTCTCATCGTGCAGCCTTTGTCTGCAAAACCTGGTCGGGACATGCGCAGAAACTTCTCTTCCGTCGCGTTTACCTCCCGAAAGACAGGTTTGCTGATGTGTGGAGTCTTCGCGGGGACCCTCTGGCGTGGAAGTTGACATCCAGATACTCCTTCTCTTAATAGCGTCTCTCGCATCACACCTTATCAGACCTGTCATTCTAAACAGAATTCTTTCTCTCACGCAGCACAAATCTAGCCAAATTTCCCTGCTTCCTCCACGACGACCATCGCGGCGACATCCCTGCTTCCATCTGCTCATTTCCAGCCACAGACTCCAGCTATCCGTCCCAAAATCCTCCAAGTTGTGCGACTATTTTGACGTGACACGAGGTTCTTTTTCTCATGCCATCGAACGCCGTCGGCGAACTACCGTTTCAGGCTCTCCTTCCGCCGGCCTCACTCCGCTCACTCGCATCCCTCCAGGCTCAAGCTTGGGTGTCTCAAACCCTCCAATGGCCTTGGCATCACAAGAATGCTACTTATTATCAAGTCATCGCATATTCGCCAGGCTCCAGCCGAGCTCCAGCGCAAAGATTGCGAATGCCGGGAAGCAGAAAATGAGACGGACGAGTAGGAGGCTAGGAGCCCAGCGCCAGGGTAAACAAGGTCCGAACTGAGCAAGGTGCATCCCTGCAATACTTTCTCCCACTCACTCCGCTTCAAGCTCAAGCTCTCTCTCCACTACACTTAGAGCAACATGCACGCAGAACCTATTCCGCCATTCATTCAAGTCCTTACAGAGTGGAAACTCCCTCCGTGCACGTAATTCACCGCCCCACCCACCGCCTTCCCTCCACCGGACTGTAATCCGTTATGCGCCACACGCTCGGCGAATGAAAACAAGTCGGACTAGACAAGGGGTTAAACCAGCGCAGAGACGATCCGGAAATTGTCGATGTGGGTCGAGCCGTTTCGAGCTGACTCCCGCCGCCCTCAAGGCCTCACGCCACCTTTGTTCTCTTCCTCTTTGCTTTCGCTCTCTTCCCCGCTTTCCGTCTCTACGTCGTGCACCCGTTTCCGTATCTGAGTCTAGATTCCACGTCAACCATTGCTCCCATCTGAACCAGTCATCAAACTGCACCAAGCCGGAGCTGCGGAACCCAAGCCAGCGCTGCAAGTAAACGAATGCGCACATTGCACCTCAACACTGCAAGCCACTCAAGACCGCCATCGCTGTCGTGGCGCACGCCTCACTTTGTCGCAAGAGTGTCCTGGCTATCGGATCGCGCAGAACCTCAACACGAACCGACGTACATCAAAAACGGAGAGGAGAACGGATGCGGACGAATCAAACGGCCGAGGGATGCAAGGTGTGACGAGGGGATTTTGTCTGAGGGCGCTTGGACGGGGCTCGAGGGTGCGTCCTACATCTTCCTATAAACGGTCTTTCTCATTCGGAGGCATTTCTGCTGCGGACCAGCCCATGGATGAACGCAGACGAGTACGTCGCCGAACATCGACGCTGCTTTCGCCTTTTCGCTCACCAGCGAGCCTCAATAGGTCACCAAACCTCCTGATGCATCTCTAGCCATGGAACTCTCCGTCAGCACCCATCGCATTACCAGTACCATGTCGACCGACACCTGCTTGGATTCCGCGTCGACAACGAGTGCATGCCATGGCCAGCGTCGACCAGTACATTGGCTGTAGCAGCAGGTTATCGCACCCGAACGTGTTCTCCCCCCGCAAAATACTAACGCTAGGCTGTGCGCGCTCATCGGCAACCGGGACTCCAGATCTCTCGGGAGGTCCCAATTTGTACGTCTGTTCGTTGTTCATCCGGTTTATGGACTGCGCTAATTGATAATATTCCTCAGGCTGCTCTGACCATGGCAATTAATTCTGACGACTTAGAGGCAAGCCGCCGAGCGATTCCGTTCGTCTCCTCTTTGTTCCACTGGCAATTGTATTCATGTACTCACTGTATCCTGCGATGCTCTCTCTAGCATTATGCCGTACTCTCTCCCGGACGGGACGCGACAAACCGATGCAATGAACGAAAGCAGCGGGAGAATCTGACGAAAGAGGCACAACCAGACCTCCCGTAGTAGTGGCGAATGGACCGATTTCCAGCGTAGCTTGCTAACTGTTGTAATTATTGATTAGATAAGATCATCAGATCTTATCAAGCTCCGACGTCCCCGACGTTCTCCCCGATTCTTCTTACTCATCCATTCCGCTGTTCTCTCTACTTGTAGAATATGCTAGAAATACTTCTGTACAGTATATAAGCCTCGCTCTAAGCCCTCCAATAATAATCCATTATCTTCTCTCTTCCTCCCCTCAGCGCGATCATCTCAACAGGTTATGGGCCCCGGCCGTAACTGAACTTCTCCCGCGACGCTTCTCTCATCAGCTTCTCGCTGATCATCGCCTCATTGATAGCCTTACCAGCTCAAACAGGTTCTACCTCGCTCTGCGCCTTCCGCGCACAGTCTCCAGCCATCTCCACGCCTTCCGCGTACATCTCCAGGCCACTCCGCCTCTCTACTCCACGCATCTCCGCGTATATCTCCTACTCCGCGCATTCCGGATCCGCGCACATCCAGTTCACACGTAACGCACACTCGACGCCTCTTACGTGCCTCCAGTCCACTCCATCGCCGTGTAACGCCCTAAGCGCCTCTGCACATCTCCACGCCGCTTGCGTATATCTCCCCATCATCCATCATGTCTTACGTCGACAATTCCCCCGCGTACCGCATCCAGCATCTCCTCGGGGAAGCCAACTACTCCACATGGTCTGTCAAGATGGTCGATATCTTGACAGATGTCGGTCTCATCGACTATGCGCTCGGGAAAAATCCTTGCCCCACGCATACATTCAACGCCTCCGGTGCCAATCGTCGATCCACAAGGCACCAAAGCCGCCGCCATCACAGCCTGGCAGGAGAAGGATCGTAAAGCCCTCTCCCAAATCCGTCTCCGTGTCGCTGATGATCCGCTGGTTTACATTACCAACACGGAAACATCCTCAGCCGCCTGGTCCACGCTCGCTGACACTTATCAGCCTAAAGGCGTTATCGCTGTCGTACTCCTCCGCCGCCAACTCTTCCGCCTCCATTGTGAAGAAGGTGCCAGTATCGAGGAGCATATCCGGTCACTCACCAACCTCCGGACCAAACTCGCCGCCCAGAACTCTAAGCTAACCGACGCTGAGTTCTCCATCACTCTTCTCACCTCGCTTCCCGACTCTTGGGACACGTTCATCTCCGGCATCGACACCGCATCACTCACGGAATCGTCCAAACTGATCGCTCGTATTCTCGAGCAGGATCGCCGTCGTACCGCCAAACCAAACTCCGACGAGGTCGCACTCACGGCCCGCCATCATAACAACATGCCACACGATGCCAGCGCCCGCCGAACCAAGTTCAATCCCGACATCACCTGCTACGGCTGTGGCAGAATCGGACATATCAAAGCTGATTGCCACGACACCAAACGTGGAATCACCTTCTCTGACGAAGAGAAGGAACGCAACGGACGCACCTCACGCGAACGGCATCACCAGAACTCCCAGGCCCATGTCGCACAGTGGCAATCCCAGCCCACCATTGACTACGCGTTCATTTCCGTCGACACTCCCGCTGTCATTCCCACCGGCTCAACATCCGAGCCACGTCCTGTTCTGTCTCCGCCCCAGCTCAAGGGGGAGCAGAATTCTCTACCCTCTCCATTAATTCCTGAGCTTGAGGCTCCGACATTCATACCTCCGCTCTCCGGAAATCCACACGCGCATCCAGACGCGCATCACCCGCCATCGACTCCACGCTCCCACGCTAACGTTATCGTCTACGATGCAGATCCGCTATCCGTCGAACAAGCACAGTCGCGTCACCACTGGTCTCAGTGGCAATCCGCAATCAACGCGGAACTTTCACGCGCCATTTCCTCCGGCGCTATTCCCGCCTCCACCTCTAGCCAGCTCCCGCCGCCATTTTCCTGGATCTTCCGCACCCGCCGCGATGCTCACGGCACCATCTTACGCTACAAAGCGTGTATCATCCGCCAGGGATTTTCACAGGATCCCCACAGCACCCCACGGCACAACTCCGCCAACAATCCTCACGTCCCCGCCATCGTTCCAGGGGGAGTATTCACTTCGCGCACACCTTCCGCGCACCGTTCCCATCCCAAATACGCCAACATCGATCACCGTTCCACTCGGGAGAAAACCCAGCTCTCGCGAGCATTCAGTTCCTCTGCCATCTTACACATTTTAATTCCAACCATTCATTTACGGCACTCTATCCAATCGCGAACTTCTCGTACACGCCCGATACGTCCGCGCTTGAGGGGGAGTGTTGTAATTATTGATTAGATAAGATCATCAGATCTTATCAAGCTCCGACGTCCCCGACGTTCTCCCCGATTCTTCTTACTCATCCATTCCGCTGTTCTCTCTACTTGTAGAATATGCTAGAAATACTTCTGTACAGTATATAAGCCTCGCTCTAAGCCCTCCAATAATAATCCATTATCTTCTCTCTTCCTCCCCTCAGCGCGATCATCTCAACACTAACTTTTGTAAATCTTTGTACAATTTATTCATCATACCCTGCATTATGAGTGCAAACTCTGACTCAGATTCTAAGGCGGAGCGGAGCGCAGCCTACCTTGTACAAGTTATTCGTCGACATCGTCACCGCCGACACGGAACGAGGTCGCTTCCTCGCTGCTTCGGTCCACGCCCTCGTACTGCGCGCGCCATCGGGAGAACACGTCGCTGAGCTCCTCGTGAGCCTCCCGCGCTTGCGAGAGCTTGAGCTCAGTGGCAAAGCGTGCATGCTGAGTACGGACGACCTGGCCCGTATCACAGGAGCAAAGCCCGACATTCGCAGTTCTACGTCTTCACGCGGACCATTTGAACCAGATGCAGCCAATTTGCGATCTCCTGGATGTGCTTCCCACAATTCGCATGCTCGATATCGACCTGCGGGGGCACCCCCGGTTCGAAAGCCTTACACCTCGAGTCAACCTCCAGCTGGTCTTTCTCAGACTCAGCTCAGAGTGGCTCAGGACTCCGAGCGCCGTCATGAAGCAACTGGGTGTGTCTGGCTTGGAGCTGTACTCTCAGCGCGAGTCTGTATTTCACCGCCCCCCGACGTCGAAGAGCTTCTGGCGGTACACGAACCCACGCTCCGCTCGCTCACGATTCCCTTCGAACTCACTGGATCCTACAATCTCAGTCGAGGCCACCCGGCTCGAAGCGGCTTCAACTCGAGGTGTTTCCTGACGAGGCGGGAATCCGTGCCATTCCACTAGGAGTTGTGGCCATAGCTGTCGGGCCTACCAATAAACTATCGAGAGTCAAGGACTTGATTGCGATGCTTCCCTCATTCACGAGGCTGCGGGTGCTCACTTGGATCGGCTCACCCTAGGCTATTCAACGACATATTACGAATAATGTTGGGAGGTGCCTGCAAAGAGCTGGGGATCGAATTCCGGATACAACACCCCAAGGATGTGAGTGCCCAAGCCATTTCACAATATAAAATGCTCAATTGGATACAGCTTAGCGATGATCATGTCGAGTATGAACTCCGACGCAGGCTGCTGACCGTGTAACAATTTTGCAAAATCGAATGCACTATACAGCTTATCGTAAACCGTGTCTCCGATACGAAGTTGGCTTGTTGTAACTTGAACTATTGAATGTACCATCTCGGGGTTAATGACTCTTTGCTTCGTCTCAACTGAGGTTCTTTCTGTACCGTGCCGATAAGAAGTATATGCTGGGACGTCCTTTCCCTCCGAGTCCGGTGTAATCCATTTTGCGAATCATTCATTGTAGACTTGCGCGTTACCGAATCGATCCCGTTTTGTCTGGTGTCTGTTCCTACCCTCGGTCCACCGAAGTTACCACTTGTAAATGTCTACATCTGCATTGACTCAACTCACAACATCAACCTGCTCGGCCACGCATCGACTCTGAGCCCTTCGAACTCCATCAGCGAAAGTGACCATTGCCATCCTCCCGCTCCACCTCCCATTCCACGTCCGATTCATACCCAGCTGCGTCCAAATCTGCCCTAATATCGCATTCCGCGTCCGACGAGGTAATGCTCCATTCGCTGCCGGAGGACTCGGACTCGGACTCGGACTCGGACTCTGGCTCGAAATCCCCATCGGTGTCCTCGTCATCGTCATCCCCGTCACCCACTGGGATGCTCAGCAAGTAGCTAAGCCAGGTGTCGGCCGGTGGACGATACACAGAGGGTCATGCTCCAGATACAGCTCGTCCGCCGACAGCTCTGCGCCATCGTTCGGATCGAGGCCTTCCAACAATCAGGCAGCGTGTCGGCAAAGAACGCCATGCCGCGATCCACGAAACGGCACCGGCGGAGGCGCGGCATTCCGCTTTTGAGAAACGCGAGGTCTACCCTTGTTGTCGCGTCAATTGTGCTCATTCATCCTCCCCGTGATATCCAGAGCCTCGATGTGCGGATGGACTAGAGCTTGTGTCATGTTTGACCTCGTTGGGCTGCAGACAGTGACACTCATGCACAGCCAGCGGAGGGCGGGACATTCGTCCAGAATGGCTTGCATAGTTTCGAAGTTCATAAACCATGTGCGCTCTGGAGAGAGTCTGGGATCATAGTCCGTGAAGTCCGGGAGAATGAGACGAGTGAAGGTTGTCTTTGTAGGGCCCCCGTATGATTGTTTCAATTAGGTTGACGATTCGGCTACGATAAGACCCTGTACCTGATTCTTCAAGTCGCCCCATGGAGGAACCATGATCGCGAGAGTTTCCAGCGCAGGAAAGGCCCACTGCTCGGCCACATGTCCGACACGGGACGAGAAATGGAGCGTGAGCCGAAGGTCCGTGAGAGCGGGAAATGTTAAATGAGGCCTGTCGTACGCGGGGAGGTCGTCCTGAAGAGCGATAGAGAGCGTCCGGAGATTGGCGGCCAGTGGGCAGAGAAGGGGAAACGTGTCGTCGTACCGAACGTACTCGTCTGCAATGTTCAGATGGAGGAGTGAGGAAAACACGGCTGGGGGAATGAGTGGCAGCGGAACTTGAAGCTGATCGTTGTAGTCGCGGGGAACGGGGGCCAGCGGAAGGTGGTCATCCGGATAGCGCGCGTAGAAGGCCCTTCCACCCATAGTGAGCCGCGAGAGGTTGGGACATAAAGCCAGGAGTTTCGTGCTTTCCGACAGATGTAACGCAGTCCAGCCGGGATTCAGGTAGTAGGCGATGTTCAGATTCTGGACCATCGCCCCTAGATCGCTCTGCTTCTCGAAAGTACGCACGAGAAACGGAAGCTGGTCGATATGGCGCAGGACGATGTCCTGGTACAGACGCCGAATTCCAATGCGGTACCAGGCTCTACAGACGCCCACAATGCGCAGCGTGTGTAGTGCATCGAGGGAACCTTCTCTTGCAGTCACCGGTGGAAGCGACGGAAATGGGGAGAATGCGCCGTAAGGGATGCTC
>JARIHP010000318.1:0-23022 GCA_029282125.1 Mycena amicta | reverse complement strand
AGTCTGATGCAGGAGTGTAAGAAAGGAATTATGGGATAGAGAAGAGGGAAATGGAGAATTAAGCGCAAGCGGGAAAGCAGATGAGTGGGTTCTGGCCTATTCCTAGAGGGAATTGTGCCGTGCGGGGTCGAAGGCCTGCGAGCGAAGGGTTGGTCGGAATAGCCCGAGCCCGAATAGCAGGGGGAGGACCAAACCCAAACGCGCGAGAAGAACTGGCCTTGGCCAACCGCGACGCGTCACTGGGAATGAGAGCCGGGTGCAAGAAACCGGACAACCCAGAGCGCGTATGGAGTGGGTGGGTCGGCGCGCAAATTGTAGCAGTGGATGCGTCGAGGTGGTGGTCAGGAGACGCGAAGTCACGCATCACAGAGGTCACACGCATAAAATATACTCGTCTCCCCGCCTCACTCGCTACTTATCTCCCGCTGGCCGCCCCTCGTGCCTCGGAACGTTCAGCTTACAATAAGCTATCGTCGAACGCGTCAAGTAGTCCGAGGCAATAAGTAAATTGCAGTATAAGTTACATTTACGTGGGATGCTATGCGATACCAATGCTCTAGTCACAACTATTTACAACCCAGCAGCCAACATCTTCTTGTAGTTGGGGGTACCCAGTCCGGTGACAGGTCCCACCCGCTTACAGCAGAGAAGCCCTTCGCCGAACACCCAGGGTTACTCCCGGGTCGTCACGTCGTTCAGCATATCGGGGGTTTGGCGTAGAGCCAAGGGTTGAGGAAACCGAGAGGGGGGTTTGCCAGCAGCGATGAGTTGGTCGTTGATCAATCCAATGACCGATGCAAAAGATCGGAGACGAGCAGGAAGTACCATCGACGCCCTCCTTCGTACCACCTGATACGATCTGCACATTCTCCCCCTGGGCAGAGACGTCGGGGTATCCGCGTCCGGAGGCGTTGAAAAGGCCCTTGTTCGTGGTACCCTGCGCCTTGAGGAAGCAGCGACAGCATCAGGCCTGGTAGTCGGCAATACCCCAGTAGTTGGAGAAGCCACCGCTAGAAAAGGTCGATGCCGTTTCAGGGGAGATGCCGTGTGTGGAGCCGACGGCTGTGAGGCTGAAGGACGCGATGAGATAACGCAGAAAATAAAGGCGGCAGAGCGACATACAATGGGCATCCTGCGGGGAAGGCAGCCTGGTACTTGGTGCAAGATTGGGATTGGCCGCCCTCCACGCCTCCATCGCCACTAGCAAAAGCACGCTCGTACCTTTCAAACGACGTTAGACATTAGCGCAGCATATTAGACGGAGGGACGTACCACGGGCGCCGAAAGCAGCGTACGCCTCGCAGAGTTTGCTAAAAAAAAATGAACAAACGCGTGGATGCAGGCAGAGGACCTACAAAGCAAGAGCCTTCGACATATCGGTTTCATTTTCACCATACGACGTAGTCATAACCTGCGGGACATCGTCCTCGTCGGAAAGGAAGTTGACAATGTCGAGGAAGCCCTCGAGGTCTCCGTCGTTGAAACTGTCACCGACCGAAACGAAGAAGACGGGAACTCCCGTAGCGATGCCAACAGTGTACTGGATATCGAGATTCTAGACGAACAACGATAAGATTTCGATAAAAGGTACAATCGAAGCGAACATACAGCCTCGATGCCGGCCTTGCTGGCGGACTGAGGGTTTGATCCGCCATCAAGAGTCTGCAGTGTGAAGGTGGTCGAGGAAGACACGTCCGTGCGGAAGTCCTTTAGGAAGGTCTTGAGGTCGGCGGTACGGGCGAACTGGTCGATGAAGCCAGCGACGGCGATGCTGTTGGAGCTTTCGGTGGCGGCGGTCTTGGGGATGCCGTAGAGAGATTGGAGGCAAGCTGAAAAGTACCGGCGATCATTAGAAGAATTTACGGAGAAATAAATGAAATGAAACTCACCAGGGGTAATAGTGCTCGCGCAGGAGGCAGCAGTCGCGTCAGAGACAACGCCGGCCTTGGGCGTAGAGATGACGGGGCCGAACGATTTCGGGTTGTTGAAGGTGGTCGTGGGATGCACATGGGTGATGAAGTCGGCAACTTCAGCAGGAAGAGAATAAGAGAGAGTGCGGGCATATGTCTTGCCCGAGGCGGTATGCGCAAAGTTCTCGTATTTCGCAGAGAAGAGCTCGTTCGCCTTCGAGACCGGGACGGTAAGCGAGAGCCAGTCACCCGCAGAGGACGAGGTGTTGGCGACCAGGTCGTGCGAGGCTAGCCAAGCCTGAACGGTAGCAACGGCTTCGTCTGAAGGCGCGAGGAAAGCATTAACCTCGAAAAACATCTCAATACAATAATAAAGGGAAGAATGAACCAAAATACCTCGGCCTTGGAAAGGTGGTTGCCATAGTTGGGGCTGGACGGAGTGCTGACGTCGAGGAGGGTCTTCTGAAGCCCGGCAAAGTCCTTTGAAGGAAGGGCGATGCGGAGGTTGATCGACTGAGAGTCGGCAGCAACGCCGAGCTTGGTGAACCCGGCAGGTGCACTGCGAAGGCTTTCCTGCGTGACGAAGCTCTTGAACGCAGGCTTCGCAGCCGCAAGAGAGAGGAGGGAAGCAATAAAGAGCGCCGAGAAGGACATGGCGACGCAAGTCTTCCAAAGGAGAGGAATGGAGCTGGACAAGGAAAGCTCAGGAGGCTGGCTTGCCCTTTATATTTCCGGAAGCAACATATGCGTTGGGAAGGACGCATGCGCTACACGCTGAAGCGTATGGATTGCATGAGCTCACCATCTAATCCGTGCTGTGCATCATCAACATGTGGAAAATTGAAGATCGTCGTGTCGGTGCGGGGAAACGCGATGTTATAAAGTACCGGGCCATATCTTGAGCTTGAATTGAAGAGTCGAAAAGTCAAGAGGGCTTGTATCTTGAAAGAACGAAGTTTTCATTTTGAATAGTGCCAAAGAGGCCAGTGGCTTCCTTATCTTGGACGAGTTTCACGAGGGCGCGTCGGGGTGGACGCTATAACGACGAGCGCTGGCGATAACAAATTTAAAAATAGCTGAGCCTACATACGTGGATCAACGCGCAAGAGCACATTTTCGGTTGATGGTCGCTTTCGGTCTGAGCTCAGAGCATTCGGCGCTGGCCCGTCCGGCGTGCCAGCAAGAGAGATAACGAAAAGGTTTGACATCGAAGACAAAGTCGAATCTGCGATGCATTGGACAACGAGGAAACTCCGATGGGACCTCCTCCCCGCCCCGAAGTATTGGTTATACTGAATCGTCGGAGGGTCAGTACTATGAGATGGATGACCTACTGCTTCAGGATCGTCGACCATCCCGGGCCCGGCGTCCACACTGAGTGCCCTTAGTCAAAGAATCTTGCCCATGCCCGGCTTTGAGATGCCACACAATCATTATTGCGCCTAGGACAGACAAGTGCAGGGTCTCTGGACTTCTGGCCTAGCTACGCCGGTTGCGGTTGACGCTCCTGCAAAGTAAAATCGAATCTCGATGAACATGGACGTTCGCAGTAAGGTCACTTTGATCCGGCTCCAGCTAGAAAAGTCTATGTAATCGGGCGAAGCTCTGCCGTCCACCAAATGGGTCGCGACGTGCGAATCCAGACGATATTTTCTCCTGGCACAAATTGGTTGGATGTAGAGATGAGGCCACCGAACGAGGATTCCTGGTCCACTAAATTTTCACTAATTATAAGCAGCGCGACAACAATAATAATAACTGGAAGTCCATACACAAATTCCATCTAAGGCCACTAGTGGAGAGGACGGTGGAGGCGACCCCGATAGGAAGCAATCCACACGTCGGACCGACGACTGAGTGGTCTACAGGTATTCGATGCTCTCCCTGCGTGTAGAATGAGTAACAAAAGCGGGAAGAGTTGCATACACCCACTGCGTCCAGCACCCAGCCGACATTGTCGTCCGTGACAGCAAACACGCGCTCCCTCGTCTTCCGCAGCTTGAAGAGATACGATAGGGTGTGTATTGTCTGGTCCAACCGACCAGAGAGCCCTCCGAGAAGAACGATGTCATATTTCTACGTCGCGTTTGGCGGTGGTTCAAAGATGAAGAGACGAGCCGACTTTAGCTTCCTCCGTTTCCTTGACCTGGATGGCCGCGACGCATTTCATAAGGTCCGTGGAGTATTGGTCGGGGTCTTGAACGATAGGAACGCCCTCGAGAAGGGCCCAGTAAATGGGTGAAGCACATCCGGAACAGATGGACGGCCTACATGGATGGTGTAGAAGTCCTTCACGTCCGGCCGTATCGAGTCGAGGTCGCCCTTGATCAGTTGCGGGAGATACCTCGACGAAAAGACGAGATCAGACGCGTTCGCGTTCGACAAAAGGCGGCATACAGCGTTCGCTCGTCCCCGACGACAGTGTCGAAGAGCCGATTAGCCCCGCCGTCCGCGCAACAATGCCATTGTGATGAATTCCACAATCGCAGGAACAGACCTCGAGAGAACGGCTGGTTAAGAATAACGAGAGCGCGTGTCGTGGTCGGGTCAGCAAGCAGAAAGTCGACATCCCAGGTGGTCATAATCAAGGTGCGATAGCAAAAAAATACAGATGCAAACTAACTCAAGATCCCTGGTTCCGCCTTGACCACGACGACAAGCTCAGCGCACTGATAACACCGACAACGAGCAGGGCCGTCCCCGCCCCAACGAGACCCGGTACGTACAGATACCATGTATTATCCAGCTCGTCGGAGAGCTTCGAGTCGCGATTCCCAAAGAGACTCCCTTCGGAGTCCTTCAGCCTGCGCTTACGCGCAGGCTCAGTGTAGATGTCGATGGACGGCATCGCCAACTGCTCGGAAGGATCTCGCGAAACCATACTGCTGGGTGGGGGCAGAACGGGAATATCAAGCGACGGCTCTAAGAGGCGGGCACGCTCAAAGTAATTCCCTGCAGCTTCTCGGTCCAGCTTCCAGGCCTCGGTGCCGTTTAGCTCGCTAAATTGATCTGGAAGAGGCACTCGAAGAGAAGCGAGACTCGAGGCAGAGGATGCAAGCAGCTCGGAGGCAGCCCCATCGATATGAAGCAACCCGGCTTCCAAGTAAAGTTGCGCGAGTCCGGTGTCCCCGCCCAAGCATTGGATGTAGTATAGCGTCGTGCCTCTCGGGGCAGGTTTTTCACTTTGGGGCAAGTTGGATGTCGCCTGCAACGAAACATAGTGAGTGACGAGCTTCATGGTCGCCGATGGCGTATGGGCCTGGTGCCATGCACGTCTGGCGATCGTCAGTAACCGGGTTCGTGATCATAACAAGAAACGCACAAGAAGTATTCAAATGCCTCCTGCTTGTCTTTCCGTATGTCGAGCAGCTCTAAAGCAATCAAGGTTAGGCTAGTAGGGTCCATGTTGTATTGATGCTCAAGCTCCTCGCTTGCGTCGAATACAACAGAGTTCGAGATTGACGGCGACAACGAGTCCGGGGCAGCTCCAACAATGAGCGAGGGCCATATACTCGAGCTCTTCTTCTCGAGGTGGATGGTCAGCAGTCGGCTGGAACGGGAGCGGCGGGGATGCAGTGACTCTAACGAAGAGAAAGACGAGGTTGTGAGGCTTTGCAATGCGCGACCTGGTGAGCCGGAACGCGAGACGGGTTGAAAGGTGCCGCGGCGTGAATTCGAGCCCTCGTCGCCAGAAGAAACGTTGGGTGACGCGTCTTCGGCATCGGAAACCTCTAGCGATGCGGCAAAGCTGCTGGATATCTCATTGTCCGATATAAAGGCATACGAGGAGCCGGAATGCGACGATGCACTAGCAGTCGATGTCGTCGAGTTGGTCCGTTCACGGGCAGAGAGGTGCGACCGCGAAAGCGGTTCGAGCTGCCACGAGGACGCACTGCTGTCGACGGGAGCGTACAGTCGGCCCTGTTTAGTCGGTAAGCAGCATTTGGGGCATTGTATGGCGACCATTGGACGCACCTTGATAATAGGCGCATGCCCGCGCAAACCAGCAACGATGTACTTTCCACTCGGCTCAATTTCTACGTGGATCTTGCAGTACAGGGCAATTAGCATTGCACGCAATCCTCCTCGGGCACTCACATCGACCTCGGTCGTTGCTTGCGGTACCAGAAGTAGGAGGGTGGCCTAACCGAAGATTAGCTCGTGTTGGTACTCGTCAGTTCTACTTGGTCGTGGGCCTGTGTCGTGGTCAGTATTGGCAGCTTGAGCAGGATTGATGTCCTCACCTGGTGCCAAGTGTAGGAGGGACTAGTCGAGTGGTCATTAATGGACATGGTCGTGAGATGAAGAGGCGCTACAAGAGCGCAGTCGGAGTCACTGGCCGACTCAGAATCCCAATCGGGAATCTTCGGTCTCCATCGAATGCAGGGTATATATTCAAACAACAAATGGCGGTATAGATAAGTACGCTATTGCATGCGCTTCGCATTAGTAGAAAGGTTAGTAGCTATTCTCCGAATTGACGCCCGTTCCGCTTCCATGTGTTGAATAAGCATTCCATCCAGTCGCCGTAGCGACTCCTGCTCGCGCGGGTTCGTCGCCCGTGGAGCAGTTTGCGGTCTCCGAGAGAAGCCAGCCTCAGCCGTAGGAGACGTGCTCTTCTGCTGTTGCGCATATTGGTAAAAGTCAAACGTTGAGGTAGGTGGCCCATGTCCCTGGTCGCTTTTACCCCCACGTGTACCCCGTCGTTGCGTGAAGAATGCATTCAGCTTGGGCACGTTACTGACCGGTTGACTGTGTCCCTCTCCCGACTGACTGACATATGGCGTGGAATTATTCCCCAGACGCATGAGCAGCGATCGTGAGCTCGAGTTGCTGCTGGCGGGTGGAATGCTTGAAATCGCCCTAGTCCGCTGATTCGTATATACCGGTGCCGGTAACTGCGATGTGTCCCCGCCCTCGTCTGAATCGTCCTCATCAGATGAGTCTAGGTCATCCATCGCGTTTGGCTGACTCTGAATGCTATCAAAGAACGAGGCGGCCGGCGGGGCGGATCGTGGCCCTGCCTCCGCATGGTGACGGGGAATCGCTAGTGAGAGCGGTGATGCGCCACGATGCTTTGATAGTGAAAAGGGCGGCGAGCTTGGCGGGGAAGCATGTATCTCTGTTGTTTCAGAGCTTCCAACGATAGTCGGGAAAGGAGGTGTTGTTGGTGGCGGTGCAAGTATTTCTAGCGTCTCGATGTGTAAGGGAGCCGGAGGAGGGGGGCGGTTGGGTCGTTGGCCAAACGAACCAACGCGCGGCGGAGGTAGAAGCGGGGTGAAATGTGCTAAAGAAGAGGACACTCTGGGTGGGGGCGACGCCATGCTGTCTCGTGGTATGGGACCAGGACTAGGACATGACGGATGATCCAGACTGCCTCGTAAAGACGACGTTCTCGGTGGTCGAGTTACCACAGGAGGCTGGTTGAGCGCGTCGTGGAAAGCAGACTGGGTGGGAGACGGTTGCGCTGATACGGAAAAGGAGGGTCGCTCTCGGCTTGACGAAGATCGAACAATATTAATGTCATCGACTTCGTCCGAGTAGAAAGAGGTCGCATCACTGTCCAAACTTGTACGCGCCAAGCATTCATCAGGTCGGATGAGAGGGGGGCTCAGCATGGCGTGCCTCACACCAGCCTCGTACGAATCTGACAAACGAGGAGTCGACTCCAACGGATGATCGGTTGCGGGAGCAGACACTTGTCCCATGGGCAAACTTGTCTGTGATATTGAGTACAGAGGGTTGACCACCTTGCGAGGCGGAGGTGCGAGCGGCGTCAGTGGCATCGACGGGGTCTCAACGCGGACGGGGATTGTGCTGGAAGTTCTCGGTGCCTCCTCAGTCTCGATGTCATCTTCTGCGCGACTTGTGCAAGCTGAATACGAGTCTTGATCGAGAGGTGGAGATACGATTCGTTGACCAATGTTGACCCCAGGAGACGTTGGTCGATTGGGGGATTTCGGGGGTCGTGGAGGTAACATCCGACCAACAGAGGAATCTGTCATCGTTGGGGATGCCAGAGACGTGCTCTTGTGTCTGGGGGACACAAGAGCGTCCGTAGAATTCAGTGAATAATCAACGGCGGCACGAAGGAGGTCTCTTCGCCAGTCCCCATCGACAGATATTCCCCCGGGACTGTGTGGTGGTGGCAGGCGATCAGCAAGAGCAGCAGCGCCGACAGAGTCTTGAACCCCCATCTCGTGTAAGGCCGAAGCTTGTACCGCAAAAGGGTAAGCGGCGGATGGTGGCGGGAGATCAACAGCGTCGGTTGGGTCGATGACATCGGCTGGACTAGATGAGGCTTCGCGGACAGCAGGAACACGCGCTTTCATCTCCTGCTCCGCTTGTTTCGCAGCGGTTGCGATATCAGGCATCCTTTCGCGTACGACAACGACACGACCTGGGGGTCGCGGTGTTTGAGACAACGTCAGTCCCCGCGGTTCCTGTGGAGAGAGGACAGCCGGATCGGATGACGTTCGCAGGTCAAAGGCCTGCTGTGTTCCACCGGTGGGAGTGGACGGCTTAGAACGCGACTTGGAGCGTGCCCTTCGGAATAAATCGAAGAATGTTGGCGGAGAAGGAGGTTTAGCGGCCCTTTTCAACGAGTCGGATGCAGCAAGATCTGAAGGGGAGGGCTTCGCGTGGGCGGGAGGTAGAAAGTAGTTGTTTTTGACCAGGAGGCGGAGTCGATAAGAGACGTCGTCTCCGTCGTATTCATGCTCGAGCTCGGGGTCGAAAGAGGAGACATCGTTGTTGTCGAGCTGGTCAACCAAAGAGCGCGGTGACGGCGGAGAATCTGTTCCCGACGCGGTGGAGGTGGACGGCGGGTAGATGGAAGAAGAAGCCCCAGTGAAGCCAGAGTCGTGTGTAAGAACGGAGTCTCGAACACCGTGAGGACGAGAGAAGGCTGCCGGATACTTTGCAAGAGTTAGATACGTTTCATAGCGCAGGAAAGTGGCGCACTGGGGATGGTTGAAAGGAGGTAACGTCGGGGGCCGGGGACGAAGAAGCGCTAACCGTCTTGGAGCGGGTCCTGGTCCGTGAACGACGGCTGAGGCTAGCTCTAGCGTCTGAATTGGAGGCCGCCGAGCTGCTCATACTTAGTGGTGGTTGCAGCGCTGACCTCCGCTTGAAAATGTGACCCGATCAATATTGAATTTCACCCATGCTCTCCGACTGTAAAGCCATTCAACCAAGAAAGATACCATTCATTCTCTGACTCTCGTAGACCTCCCTCAGAGCGCGGGATGGCTCCCTAGCTGGCAGCTCCTCGTCACTGTCATGGCCGTGTTCAATAGCGCGCAAAATTTCACCACGCTCAAGCTGACGAGACGAATATACAACAATGTTCCTGCTGCAACTGGTGCCGTTACTTCTCCCTCGTCGTCGTGGGCCTTACCCCTGGCTAGTCACCCCGCTACAGGCCCGCACATTTGCCGCCTGGACTATAACATCTGCCGTCGTGCGAGGCTACGCTGCCTACCATCTACACCAAAAAATGCAAGCAGTCGTTCGTATTCTCCGCTGGCTGACAGCGTTCCTAGCGTCTATGATATGGCCCTCTTCACGTATCTCATCGCGTTTGGCCATTTCGCATCGGAGCTGCTCATCTTCCGTACCGCAACCCCAAGCGTGCCGGTGCTCAGTCCTGTCATCGTCTCGAGTGGGTCTCTGGGTTTTTCCTCCAGGGTTTGATGCTCATCCCAAGTCCAGCAGTGTCGCTTGTTTGGATGTTCATGCAGTACGACTTTTATGTGAATCCATGAGATGTTTGTTATGCCGGGGCCAAGTCTGCTGACCATGCATCTGATGAGGCAAAGGTGGCGTAACAAGGCGGTACGGCCTCTGAACCAGTTCTAGGACGAGACTATCGAACGGGAGTTGGTATATTTTGTGAGAATCTTGCCAGTAAAATTCATTACAACGTTCATTGTGTCCTCTCCGGAGCTTTTGGGAAACAACAGGTACGGCCATCACACTACCCCGCAATCATCAAGTCATATTGCGCTTCCAAGTTCCGGGCCTCTTTAAAAATAAGGCGCTGACCTCTCTTTCTCTCCTCAACCATGACTGACCTCTTCCCCGCCGAACTGAGGCTTGCAATCTGCGCCTACATCCATTCGAGCTGCATACCCTCCTCCATCCCCTCTCTTGACCCCCTCGTTACCCAACTGCATCATGGTGTCCCAACTAGTCTCCCGTCGTCTATGCCTCCGGCCAGCTGGCCGGAACCCGTTGCAAGACATACGCTGGCCCAGCTCTGTCTAGTTAGTCGCGCATGGTATGATGCTGCCAAGCCATGGCTCTGGGACAAACTCGAGGTTCGCTTGCCGCGCACGTTCCTCTCAATGGTCGAAGAAATCGCGTGGGACTATGCAGAGGAAACTGTGGACATGGTCATGAGCAACACTATCCGTGCAGCGACCCAGGCTGCCGTTAGGTCTTCCAGCCCTGATGACGCGCATGCCCTCGAAGAACGCATCCTGTTCTGCCTCGGCGCTCCCGACGAGTCGATCCCGCTCGAACTCCTTTCTCCCGTGGCCTCGCGCGAGCCTAGCCCTCGGCGGCTGCGCACAAAAAGCAAGTCTCCTGCTCGATGGGAGATCATGCGTTCTATCAGCGACACCATCCAAACTCTTCTCGACCTCAAGGATCCCGGGATCTACAGTGAGTTCTCATGGTCGTTGCATGTTACCATCGCACTAAATGCCATCCAAGTTCCCACACCAAACGACCCACGCCCTGGCAGGTTTGTGCGCCATCTAGATTTCAACCATTTCCGTACGTTGGGCATGCGTCGCTCCGTCGGGGAAGGTTTAAACAGCCCCTTCGTGACATCCCATAGGGTCGAGGCGATCGTCAAGGTATGGACCGACTAGTAAAGTTGGACTGAACTAAAATCTCGCAGGAAATGCCAAACTTGCTCGTGTTTGGAGCCACTGAGTTTATGGATAGTTCTCTCAATCTCCGGATCCTCAACGAGCTTTTCCTTCGCGGTACTCCTTCGCGTGGTCGTGGCCGCCCTACCCGTGGACGGGATCTACCTGATGCTGAGGAGGAAGATCGCGAGCGTCGTCGCGACTGCCGGGAGCTCCAAGCCGTTGATCTCACCGGCTGCATCAGCACGGTTTTTATCAACGCCTTGGATGAATTTGCTGCTACCCACCTCCTGCCTCTCGATGGTGTCGAGGCTGTCTCCTCTCCACGCATGAGTCTGGAGCAACCTCTCGTTTTCCCGGGTCTGCGACGTCTCGGTATGCGTGGAGTGAAGAGCGTCGCGTCGCGCACGTTGACGGCTTTCGTTATGGCGTTCCCCGCCCTCACTCACCTCGACCTTTCTGGCACACGGGTGAGCCCGGAGCTTCTCTCCGGGCTCGGTGCGTCCAGCACGGTCCAACTGCAGTCGCTGGCGCTCGCTCGCTGCGTCAAGTTGAGTGGCGACAGCATCACGGACTTGCTCGTCAACTCTTTGGCGACCAGTCAACTCCGGGAGCTCAACCTGTATGGCGATGTCACATACACATCGCCTCTCTCAGAGGACAACCTCCTCAGTCTCTTCACCGAGGCGCCTTGTTTCGTCTTTGGAACTTTGGTCTACCTCGATCTGTCCAGCGCACCGATCACGCCGGCTCTTCTCACCAAGGCGCCGGCACAACCGTTGCTGCGCTCGCTTGGGCTCTCTCACATTGCGAATCTAGAGCTCCGTGCCGTTGCCGAGTTTGTACGGACAAAGGCGGCCAACGTTGAGGTACTGACCCTTTCTGGAACATCGCCAGAGCTCGACTGCGGGGCGCGCGGAGGATCTGCTCGCCAAGCCAGCATCGCTCTACATACGCACCTGATCCGGCCATTGTGCACACCACCGTTTTCATTCTCGATTTCAAGTCCCGCAACCGGAACTTTGCCACCGCCAACGCGAGTTCGAGTTGTAGAACTCGCTCCGGCGATGCTGAATGCGCTTGGGCAGGGTGCAGGTGCATGGAGAATCGTACGAAGCAAGGGCGGACGAGGCTGGTATGTCGATACGGCGAGCGGGTGGGTTGCAGAGGTCGGCGGCACTCGGGGTATGTTGCGGCGTGATCTGGCCAAGGACCACCCATGGCGGCGCTATCTCGAGCAGTTGTCGGAGGCGAATGGCAACGTGAGCAGCGGAATTGGCTGGCATGCCCGCAAGATGGAGGTTTGTGCGGTTTGTCGGATTTTGGCGGGTTGACTAACGTCTTTTCATAGATTCTGTATGGACATGGGATGTTGGGGCATGAAGATGGGCTCTACGGCGCTGTTTCATTTGCATATCAAGGATAGCACAGTCAAGCTTGTACATATCGGCAAAAAGTCATTTGTTCTCGTTATACGAGGAGCGTTTATTAGAGTTGGAAGCGCCCAGTAGACGTTGATGGCAACTGTTGGCCGGGAAGGCCAGGCGCAGGCATATGCTTTTCAATTTCAGTGTGCGGGCCGCAAGCGATGAGAAGTGCTTGGAGGAAGTGACGAACGACAGAAAGCTGTTGAATAGAAACTCACGCACTGCCTTCAATCTTATATTAGGTACCTATCACGCCACTGCTCACAGCCTTTCCTTTCTACCATCGCCGCCCCGCCCACATGCGTATGTTTCAGCGGCAGCGTTTCTAGAAACCCGTCTCATGCACCTCAGCCTCTACAGATGAAGGTTCCCAGCAGCCCCTTGTTACAAATGGCATTCCCATGACCCAAGTCAACACAACATCGATACGAGCTCGGAGAGCTGGTGCTAATAACGAGCCCCGCCCAGCATTCACTTTGTTAAGAGCGAAAACCTCCTTGTTTATACCAGAGAGGAAAATCGCACCAGCACCGGGCGTTCTTCGTTCAATTCGCTCCATAATAACCGCCTCATGTGCGCGACATGCTGCCGCTGCACCTTGGACTAACATCTACCAGGGCTGAATGCTCTTCTCGTCTTCATCCCAATATCAGTGCGTTCCCGACTTTTCAGTGTCGCACGATACCAATGGTCTCCCAGTGGGCCTTCCACTTTGCTCTGCCCGACAAGCAAACCCTCGTTTTCGTCTGTACGTTTGGTGTGATACTGACGCTGCAATGTCTACTTACACGCGGCATCAGTCTCTTTCCTGGCCATTATACCCCTTGCAAAAGTGTGTCGTCACGACTGCTGACCGCCTACGGTTAACACCGTCATTGCAGCTCCTTGCCTTTGCGACTGATGAATTGTCAATGCGTGTTGGCCAAACGCTTGCCGGACTTCTCAATGCTACCCTCGTAGGTCTTGCTTGTTCGCTTCTCATTTCTGTACTTACTCCTTCAGGGAAATGCGTGAGTTTGGTTTTGTCTTGGATCTTGTCGATGCTCAGACCTCTTTCAAAGGGTTGAATTGATCGTGGCTGTATGTTGCACTGTTCGGTTGTGTCCAATGCCGAATACGCCCTCAGATTATTGCACTTGTCAAATGCAAATTGGGCGTCGTACAATCGTCATGTCTGTTTGTCTGGCGTCTAATTTGCCGATCATGTTCGCTCATCGGTGTCTCAAGTGATTGGATCCATCTTGAGCAATCTCCGTAAGGCCCGTCTTCCTTTAGGCGCCCATCTCATGTTTCACAGTGCTCGTTCTGGGAATGTGCTTTTTTGCTGGCGGTATCAAGTTCTCTGAACAAGGCTTCGGCGCCAGTACGTGCCGCATGTTGTTTGACATTCTTTTGCGGGTGCTCACATTGCCCAGGCGCAACCCAGCTCAATTCGTCTCTCCTTACGATCAGCGTCATTGCCGTCCTTCTCCCTGCTGCCTTCCGATTCTCCGTAACAGCGCAGACCGATCCGGATGCCGGCCAGGACATCCTCAAATTCAGCCACGGAGTTGCCCTAATCTTACTCTTTAGTGAGTCAATGACTGTTATGCGGTATCGTTGCGCTGATATCTCGCAGTCTATGCATCGTATCTGTTCTTCCAGCTCTACTCCCATGCGACCATGTATGACGACGCGGGCGGGGACATCTTCCGGTCTACCAGATATGCACCCCGAGAGAAAAAGCAAAAGCCGGGTCAGACCCCCACATCGCCGGCAGCCACGGACGCCGAGACCGCCACGGAGCCCCACGAAGAAGAGGAGGAAATTCCTCAACTCAGCCTATCCATGACCATTGCGCTATTGGCTGTAGTGACGGTGTTGGTGGCCGTAACTGCGGAATGGCTAGTGGACTCTATTGACGGGCTCGTCTCTGGCGGTGGTATCTCTGAAGAATTTGTCGGTGTGATCCTCCTGCCTATTGTTGGCAACGCTGCCGAACATGTAACGGCCGTCTCTGTCTCGGTCAAAGACAAGCTCACCCTGAGTCTGGGCGTCGCTGTTGGCTCCAGCATCGTACGTTGCCCGCAACCTTGGCCATTTCGCTCCCTCATTTCCATGCCTAGCAAATTGCCCTTTTTGTCATTCCGTTCATTGTAGTACTGGCTTGGATACTTGGCAAGCCGCTTACGATGCTCTTCGACCCTTTCGAGTCCATCGCCCTGTTCTTGTCTGGTTCGTAGCAGAATCTTGACTGGATCCCTTGCTCATTTCGACTCAGTGTTGACTGTCAACTACGTTGTACAGGACGGCAAATCCAACTGGCTAGAAGGCATGATCCTCATGTGTATGTCCTTTGTCCTCCTGAGCTCGTCCTGGCTAATGCCCACTCTCCTAGGTCTCTATATTATTCTCGCCACTACTTTTTTCTTCTATCCGGGAACCCAAGACTCGACGGACCTCGTCGCACTTGGACTACCCAAGTGCACTTGATACTCTTCTCCGTATACCAGATAGTTCTTCCTTGTTATGATCTTCCAACACCACATGTAGCCTCGAACCGCGCGCACTCTTCTTCGTAGTTCATCTTAACTTACCGGCGATACCAATGTATATTTTAGTTACCCGAATAAGTACACATGGGTTCGGACGAGTCAAATATGTTACAGTTTCGCCTTGGTCTCGGTGGCCAGGGTCACTGCAGCGGAGGCCAGCACAATGGTGTCCCGTTCTTTAACCTTGGTCGCTACAAAACAAGTTTCAATCGTGTCGAGAAGAAGAGAAAAACTGCAGACTGAAGATGACCTTGTCTCTCTCTTTCCACATGGATGTAGCAAGAGTCTCTCCAGGATAGACGACACCAGCAAAGCTACTGGTCGTCAACCCAAGTTGAATCAATCACGCAAGAGACACGAACCGAACTTTGATATCCTTGTACGCGCCGAAAGTCTGGAAAATATGTTTACCAGAGATGCCCATAAAGCACAAACCGTGCAGGATGGGCTTGTTGAATCCACCAATGGCGGCAAATTCCGGCTGGAATGGAATTGTGAGAAACGCACCAGAATGTGAATTCAGGCTGAGAAACGCACCAGAATGTGAAGTGGGTTGAGGTCACCACTCAATCTGTACAGCGCTGCTTGGGAAGCGTGCGTCTGCTCTTCCACAACTGCGTCTGGTTCGCGTTTCGGGACGGCATTAGCAGCGGAAGCTGGACCCCGGTCTGATACTGTTGAGCTTTTCTGCTGTCAGATGTAAGAGAACAGATATACCACTGCCGGTGCGGCGACCACCGAAACCACCAGAGCCACGAATGAACACAGTGGATTGGTTCTCGAAGACTAGGTTCCCGGCTTTGTCGCGTGTTTCAACGACGGAAGTGACGGCTGCAGCCTTGCCCTTGTCGAGTACTTCGAGAAGTCTTTGTCCAGAGTTAAGAATATAATCAAACAGAGCCAACGCGCACACACCGCGCGGTGCTAATGAGCTCGCCGCTCGTCGGAATGGGCGCTTTGATGCTGAGATATTGTTCGCCATGCAGGAGCTTTGCCTAGCAGGAGTAACATGAGTGCTGACCGGCTGCTGATGAACCGGAATGGCAGACGGGATTGAAGTCGGGGAGCCAGTCGAGAGGGACGGAGCCGCTTGCATGAAACTGAGGTATTACGCCGAACGTAGGCCTGCCGCGTGTAAGCAAGAGGATAGAAAGAAGGAAGGACATACAGGGCCGAGAATTCATCGTCGCCCTCGTAGGTCCATTGAAGGTCTTTCTCTGTTGCACCAATGCCGAGGTTGTACAGGATGACGTCGCGCTGAGAACTGTTGGATTAATATGCCTGGGCTGCAGGATGCAGACCTCGGTGTATACGTAGGATGTCGAGGGAACCGGTATTTCCTTTGCGTCGAGGACGATTTGGGCGTCTTTCATCGCAAATGGACGACTCGGAAGAAACTCCGAAACTGGTGCGTGATTGTCAATCGAATATCACCTGCCGGTTCCCGAGTAGCCGTTCAACCTCTTACCACCAACCATGAACTTCAAGGGCCACACAGTCGTCATTACTGGTGCTGGGGGCGGTCTTGGGAAGTCGTACGTTACTGTATTCACTGACCGCATTTACGCTCAACTTGGATCGCAGATACTCGCTCCTCTTTGCATCTCGCGGTGCGAATGTCGTCGTGAACGACTTTAACAAGGAAGCCGCGCAGAAGGTCGTCGACGAAATCACTCAAGGTCTGCTCTCTTTTGCGTCTGGTGCGCGTCCGTAACGCATCGCGGTAGCCGGAGGGAAAAGCCGTGGTGAACACTTCGTCGGCAACGGACGGAGTAGCGGTCATACAGAGCGCCATAGATGCCTTTGGTACCGTCACCATCCTCATTAACAATGCTGGCATTCTCCGGGACAAGGGGTGCGTACTCGGTGTTCGGCTATTCAGATTCGTTTACCCGGCGTAAAGCTTCAAGAAGATGACTGACAAGGAGTTCGACGCGGTAATCGAGGTCCATCTCAAAGGTGCCTTCGCCTGCACCAAGGCTGCGTGGCCACACTTTCGGAAGCAAAAGTTTGGACGCGTGGTGAACACCGCCAGCGCGGCTGGATTGTATGGTTCGTGTAAATCCCAGCTTGCACTCTCCAAATCTGAAAACATGGCGTAGGAAACTTTGGCCAGGCCAACTACAGCGCGGCAAAGATGGGGCTTATTGGATTTACCAAAACTCTCGCTATCGAAGGCGTGAAATACGGCATCAAAGCCATTGCCTTAGCTCCCATTGCTGCATCGCCCATGACCGAGACTATCATGCCCCAGAAAATGCTCGCCAACCTCCAGCCCACCCTCGTAGCACCCTTCGTCCTTGCTGTTTGCCACCCGGACGGCCCTGACGCATCCGGAAAAGTCTTCGAGGTTGGCGCTGGCTTCGTTGCAGAAATTCGGTGGGAGCGTAGTACCGGTACTGTTTTCAAGACAGACTCCAGCTTTACGCCATCTGCGGTAAGCTCATCCAAAGCTTGCCAACACCGTCTGAATCATATTCAAGGTCAAAGCTAAATTCGCGGACATCACTGATTTCAGCAAGCCTTACTAGTGAGTGTTATCATCCACATAGGCAAAACCGTGTTGACGAAAGCTCAGCCCTAAATCGTACACTGATGTTGACGCCAAGGTGTGTATCGCTTGTCAAAGTCGGAGAGAAATAAACTTACCGTAGGGCGATTCAAAGGGATTCCTCGCGCAAGCCGCCAAAGCCTCGTCGAACAAGCAGGCGTCTCCCCCAGTCCAATTTGCTAGCAAGACGGTCATTATCACCGGCGCTGGTGCAGGTCTTGGTCGCACATACGCGTTGATGTACGCCAAGCTTGGTGCGAATGTCGTGGTAAACGATGTAAGCGACAAGGCTGCGAACGCTGTTGCCAACGAGATTACCTCTGCTGGAGGGCAAGGCCATCGCCGTTATTTGCTCTGCAGAAGATGGCGACGCGATTGTGAAGGCTACATTGGACAAGTTCGGTGGTGTCCATGTGCTGATCGCCAATGCTGGTATCCTTCGGGACAAGTCTTTCCAAGCACTTACAGAGAAAGAGTGGGACGATGTGATCCAGGTTCATCTGCGGTGCGCGTTTGTCTACACAATACTATGCAGTCACTTACCAGGTCAAACAGCGGGACATACAAAGTGCGCGCCTTTTCTTGGAGCACTAACATGATTCATCAACATCTCACAGTGCGCGAAAGCAGTCTGGCCCATCTTCCAAGAGCAGAAATATGGTCGTATCATTACCACGGCGTCGCAAGTCGGCATCTGTGAGTGTGCACTCCGGTTGTAGGAGTTTATTCTCATTGTCCATCGCCAGATGGTAACTTGGCCAAGCAAATGTCAGCTACTGTCCCTCCCGACCGCAAACTCGAAGGCTCATTCTCACAGTACTCGACCGCCAAAGCCGCCCTCATCGGTCTAACTCGCACTCTCGGCTTCGAGGGCAAGAAGTACAATATCCTCGCAAACGTGATCGCCCCCTCTGCGGGAACAGCGATGACCCAAACGATATGGTGCGTTCAACCGCCTCAATTATCGCCTCGTCTGAGAAAATGTTGCAGGACACCTGAGATGGTTGAGGCATTCAAGGTATGATATATCATCCATAAATTATGGGCCCTTTCTCATCCTTCAGCCCCGACTACATTGCGCCTCTCGTTGGCTACTTAAGCAGCGAAGGTTTGTGACTCTGGAAGAGTAGAATGGATACTCATCACTTGCCGCAGACAACACGGAAACGACCAGTTCCTTGTTCGAAGTGCTCGGTGGATGGGCTGCACAGACCCGGGTGGCAAACGCTCGGGCGGCTACAGCTTCCCAACAAAAGTTCCATTCAAACCTGAAGACCGTCAAGGCCAAGTGGGCGCAGATCACTGCCTTTGGTGGCTTCCACCCGTGCCTTGGGTCTCTGACCTCAATGATAAACAGATGATGGTCGGGCAACACACCCAACAACAAGCGCGGAGGCATGGAACAGATGGTGGCCCAACTTTGGCAACAACGGTGACGCTAAAGCGAAGTTGTAGCTGGAACTTTTTTCCGACGAGAGCCGTGGATTAGCATGCGCGCGTATATTTAATTAATTTTAAAGCATCTGCCTTCTTTCCGTTCGTTTTTTCTCTTCAAAAACCGACGGTCAGTCGGAGCTTCCTTTTTTGGATGACGGGCGTTGAATCAAAGGCGGGTTCGCACGCCGCGAGTCTGACATCAAACAGAAATTTGCGTTGTTTGCGGGTACATAAGTAAAAACAGTCAATCGAGCTCAATAATGTGATCATCTAGCCTATCGTCTTTGCTCTCCATGAGAACGAGACCATCCTCCTCCAGCTTCCGCTTTTTACTAGGGCTTTTGATGCCATCGTCGTCGACTTTGAGCTTCGGGCGTTTGGGCGTTGGCTCGAGGTCAAGAATGTCTCCACCGTCGCCCTCCTCCGGCGCCCGACGTTTGAGCGAAATTCGCACGGGGGTCTCGGGCATGGGCGGAGGTGGCTTGACTTTGCGGGGAGGCTGAGGTAATGGATCGGGGAGGATGAGGGATGGACCGTCGACAGGATGGTTGGGGCTGGAGGAGGTCCGTGAGTGCAAGGCGATACAACAGGTAATAAACCCTCACGGTAGATGACAGAGGCCGATGGAAATCGTCCCCAGTTCACCGTCTTCATCCACGATATTCAAGAACATCCCTCGCGACACATTGAGGCTTTCTAGCGTCCCGCTCATAGTTGTCATCCCAATCTGGGTCGCTCAGTATCCGCTTGTCCTCATACACGCTGACTTCTCGCTCGCCACTGCCCAATATCCCCTTGACAACATCGCCAAGAAGCGTCCTTTGTGGATCGCATTGTATTTGTGTATATGTGTCGCGACATATACCGCACGAGCGCGCTCGGTGGATAGAGCTGGATTGTGCTGAGGGGAACGGACGGCTTGACTTGAATGTGCACGTTTCGAAGTCTGTCGTAAGATTTGCGCAGGATTTGCAGTGCTTGTAGAACGATCAGACCGGAGACGATAGCGTTGGTCGTGGCGATAGCCGGTATAATGTTCCCGGCCATTTCTATCAAAGCAGTGAGTATTCAACGTATTAAATTAGCAGTGAAATACCTTTGACTTCCCAGCGCGTCTTTCCTGGAATGCCATATGCAGCGGAACGTAGGTTTGAGGTAGGTCCGTGACGAAATCTAGGGTGTCGTCGGTCATCCTTGTCGAATGATATCGTGCTCTCCCCCCGATTGTAAACGTGTCGCCAAAACGTTCCGTGCTGACGAGGTGAGTGCTCTGAAATTGTCTACGGTGAGCGAGAGTACCTTTAAATGAAGAGAAGAACGTGGTCCTTCAATGAAAGCTGCTTCTGGTCGCTTCAAACCGATCCGGCTGCTGCGGAACTGCTGCCCTGTCTCTCGGCCATTCGACAACACTCATTAGTGTGTGCTTTCGATCCGCCTCGCATACTCCTGGGCCACTGCCGTTATTTATGGGTCGCCCATTGACGGGCGCAGCAGGCGGTGGCTACTTCGCGGGTACTAGCACAAACGTTCCTCGTCAAGAATGGCATCGAAAGTCCAGATGGTGTGGGTGGGGCACGAGCGCGCCACATGTCCGTCATGCTCAGAAGATTGCGAATGTCCGCGTTAAACACCTGCAAGCAATTGGCGGGAGAAATTGCGGACTTGAATCAAGAGCCACCTTGTGGAAAACCCTTTTGGCCGCCTCAGATGCCTTCGGTGAGCGCAAAGCTTCGCGTACTGCGTTGAATGCAAGGGCTTCCTTTCGAAGAGTCGCGATTTCCTGGGCTTTAGATGATTAGAAGGGAAATGAAAGAGGTAAGTAGACGCACCATTCTCGCCCTGCTTCTCAGCTTCATCCAGCTCGCCGACGGCATCCTCATCCTCACCAAACAGTTGTCTTGGAATATAAGAATGAGTTCTGTGAATACACATGTACACACCCCATGAGATAGCTTTTGCTCCATACTATGCAGTGTATGGGTTGACTGGGAGTCGAGCGAATCGTGCATACAGGAAAGGTCTTGGGTGTCGGCTTCTGGATGCAATCGAAGCATTCGGTCTTGTCCTGGGCGCCGCGTTCAAACAAGGTTGCCGCATACATGGAAATATCATGCACCTTAATAATCGGCTGAACCTGCCCGAGATACCCTGCAGTGCCGCTCTCGACAAGGGGAATTGAGCCGCCATGCACATCTTGTTCACATGTCGACGCGCATCTGGAAATGATTCAGGTTACTGAGGGAAGGCACACGGGCGAAAGCGCACCGAGAATTGTCGAGAGCATTGAGAACAATGTCAAAACTGTCCTATACCATTCGAGGGTCGTATTGAGGCTCCTTGATGTTTCCGTGAATGGGCGTAATTTGTACGTTGGGGTTGAACGGCGCTGCAGTCTGGGCGGCAACCTGGAGGGAAGATGAGTTGGAGCTCGAGAGATGGGCAGACGAGGAAACAAAAAAATGGAGTGCCACTTGCACTAGACCACGTACCAGGGCTTTGCTTTGCTTGACGTCCTTCTTGCGGAATAGAAATTGGCGGTTCAAGTTGGAGAGGTCGATGGTGTCGAGGTCCAAGAGGGTAATTTTTCCGAAACCAGTGAGAACGATGTTTTTCACTGGGTGCATGAGCACGGTCGACTGAATGCAAGGTGTCCTCCACTCACATAGCTCACAGCCAATGCCGCCCGCGCCAACAAGAAGGACTTTTGTGTCTGCGAGGCGACCATGGAGGTCTGGACCAAGAATGCTTTTTGCGTAGGCGGAACGCGCCTTGGCTGTAGACATGATAGCGTCAAGACGCGACGTCACGTGTCACGCCCGTCGGCACTTACCACAGGAGATTATAGGCCCAGAGGTACATCCGGATTTTGCCAAAATTCCGTCCGAACTTTTTTCGGACCCGAAGCCCAGAATTCCGTCCGAATCTCACCTCAGACCTCGTGCTTTTCGGGTCAGTTTCTTCAAATTTTTTGAAATACCGGGTTTGGCACGGATTACCCCCCATTTTTGGCCGTCGACGAGCCGTCGCGTCCGAACGTAGACCTGACCTGGGCCAACCGGTGCAGTTTCGTCCGAATTTGCCCCATACCTGGCGGGGGTCGGAGAATTTTCCGTCCGAACTCCGGATGTGACCTCTTGGCCTATCAGTGGTCCTCTTACCACCGACGCCTTTCATGAATCCTTTGTAACGCCGCGACACATTCTGACTCACTAGGGCCCACAAAATTTATAAGGTGATCCACCGTACGCCGGAGAAAATTGATCGGACTTAGTAGTGAGATTTTCTCACTTGCTTGCTCACCAAGCACGACATGATTCAGCTAATCCTTATCCAACTCATCCCATCCTGCAACTATAAAGACTGCCGAGTCTCTTTCAGAATGGCCAACGTCCTCTCCCTCCTTTTAAAAATGGTTGCCGACATCTTTCGCGACTCGACTCTTGGCCAGATTGTCAATTACCTCTCCAATGGTCGCTTGCTTCCCTACCCGGAGCAGCTACCTGGATATGTTGTCCCAAGACGCTATCTTCTTCCCGCCAAATCTCTCGGCGATGGGACACCTTCTGACGCCGCCGTCACCCTCTGCGGCGACCCCAAATCCGGTGCAAAGACTCCAAATACGGACCTGAAGCGCGAATCGACCCTTGTCGAAGACCTCGAGAAGAAGTTCACCAACGACACCACAATTCCCGACCCATACCTCGTGGATTGGGAGGGGATTTCGATTCCGAGAATCCAAGGTTCGTTCTTTGTTTATTTTGTTTCCCCGTGCGTATCCTGATACGTCACAGAAATTGGACTCTCCGAAAGCGTTCTTTCGTGGCGTTTTGCATCAGTTTCCTCACATTCAGCATCTATATCGGATCGGCCATTTACACGTCGTCCATACCTGGCTGATGGTCGAGTACAACATCTCTCTCACAAAGGCTACCCTGGGGTTAACACTCTATGTGGTGGCATATGGCGTCGGTCCCATGTTCCTTAGCCCTCTACAGGTACGGGCTGCCTGCTGAGACGATTGCGGTATTAAACAAGTTGCTTTTTTCTAGGAGCTCGCGTCTATCGGCCGGAATCCAGTATATATGGCCGGCCTGCTGCTCTTTGTCATATTCCAGATTCCCATCGTCAAGGCCACCAACATGAACACCGTTTTGGCGATGCGTTTCCTCACTGGTTTCTTCGGTAGCCCTGCACTTGCAACTGGCGTACGTTCCTCACTTTTCACGCTACATGTCCAGCATCTCATCTGACTTTAGGGCGCCTCGATGGGCGATATCTTCCCCG
>JARIHP010000317.1:0-23087 GCA_029282125.1 Mycena amicta | reverse complement strand
CCATTCTGGCCCCAACCAATCTTCAAGTGAACGCGTACAACGATGCTGCCCTGCAATTGATCGACGGAGTAACTAACACCTACTTCGCGGCCGACTCATTCCGAGAGGGAGAGGATCTCAGTGTAATTCCACCAGCTGCAACACTTGATTACATCACGAGAAACACTCTGCCGGGCCTTCCGAGTCATGCACTCACAATCAAGACCAACACTATCTTCCGCCTTCTCCGAAACTTTTCCATCGACCGTGGTTTGGTCAAAAACACGCGTGTCGTTGTCACGAATGTCGGGCAACGCCTTATCACCGTTCAAATTTTGCGAGTGCTGGCTTCGGGAGTCGGCCAAGGAGACGATGAAGAGCTACTCATTCCTCGAATCCCTTTCGAAGCAACTCTACCCTCTAGCCACACTCTAATGCGAAGACAATTCCCACTTGCTCCAGCCTACGCGACGACCTTTAACAGCTGCCAGGGAATGACGTTGAACAGGCTCGGCGTAGATCTGACGCGTCCTGTCTTCTCGCATGGTCAACTTTATACAGCACTTTCTAGGATTTGTAATCGCACGCACGCACGTGTACGACTGGCGCCTGGCGAAAACACGACAACAAATGTTACTTTCCCCGAAATATTGGTGTAGTCTGTACCACAAATGTTTTAGTTCACTCAACGTATCATGTACCAGTACCGGAGCGAAGCTCCGGTGTCCCTTGTATATATGAAAAGCTGTTCCCTACCAACAGGCTATGGGTTGCCTGGCCAGGGCCAGAGCAGGAGTGAAGCGACCACATTCCCTCGTACATATACGTAAGATTCAGCTATGCTGAAAGATACAAAGAATTCATTTTTACAGTGTGCCTCAAATCCGGACCTTTTCAACATGATGGAAGAGAAGTGAGATGTACAAAATATATGAAGCTTAGTCAAGCTACGGCACAGAGTACTGTAGTAATCTGACCATAAGTTCAGTGATTGTATTTTTATTTTTTGTGCCAAAGAGGCCGAAAAAATTGCTTTTTGCTTTTAGGCAAAATTTTCCGGTGCCTTGTTTTTTGCAGTCGGATTGCTACGGTAACAATGAACCCAATTGTGGCCACAGGGGATGGCTTCAGTTGTCTAAATGGGGTCACACCTTGTTGGGAGATTTGAAGTAAGCAAGGTGGTAACACAAAGGTTGTGTGTAGTTCAGGGGGATACCAGAAGACGGGGAACGGGGGCCAGATGAGGCATGGAGAGCCACCCAGGTACACTCCATCGACCCTGTAGCACAGGTTGCAGCTGCACAGTGGCTGCATCCCAGATGCGCACAGTTGTGTCATTGGAGCCAGACACAATGCGGGCCCCATCAGGTGAGAAGGCTACAGACAAGACGCGGTCGCTGTGCCCATCCAGGCGCTGCTGCTCCTTGCCCGTGACTGCATCCCAGATGCGCACAGTTTTGTCATCAGAGCCAGACACAATGCGGGTCCCATCAGGTGAGAAGGCTACAGACAAGACGCAGTTGCTGCGCCCATCCAGGCGCTGCTGCTCCTTGCCTGTGGCTGCATCCCAGATGCGCACAGTTTTGTCATTGGAGCTAGACACAATGCGGGCCCCATCAGGTGAGAAGGCTACAGACAAGACACGGTTGCTGTGCCCATCCAGGCGCTGCTGCTCCTTGCCTGTGGCTGCATCCCAGATGCGCACAGTTTTGTCATCGGAGCCAGACACAATGCGGGCCCCATCAGGTGAGAAGGCTACAGAGTTGACCCCTCCACTGTGCCCATCCAGGCGCTGCTGCTCCTTGCCTGTGGCGGCATCCCAGATGTGCACAGTTTTGTCGTCGGAGCCAGACACAATGCGGGCCCCATCAGGTGAGAAGGCTACAGAGTTGACCCCGCCGCGGTGCCCATCCAGGTGCTGGTGCTCCTTGCCTGTGGCTGCATCCCAGATGCGCACAGTTTTGTCGTCGGAGCCAGACACAATTCGGGCCCCATCAGGTGAGAAGGCTACAGAGTTGACCCCGCCGCGGTGCCCATCCAGGCGCTGCTGCTCCTTGCCTGTGGCTGCATCCCAAATGCGCACAGTATTGTCGTCGGAGCCAGACACAATGCGGGCCCCATCAGGTGAGAAGGCTACAGAGTTGACCCCGCCACTGTGCCCATCCAGGCGCTGCTGCTCCTTGCCTGTGGCTGCATCCCATATGCGCACAGTTTTGTCATAGGAGCTAGACACAATGCACGCCCCATTAGGTGAGAAGGCTACAGAGATGACCCCGCCACTGTGCCCATCCAGGCGCTGCTGCTCCTTGCCTGTGGCTGCATCCCAGATGCGCACAGTTTTGTCGTCGGAGCCAGACACAATGCGGGCCCCATCGGGTGAGAAGGCTACAGACCAGACACGGTTGCTGTGCCCATCCAGGCGCTGCTGCTCCTTGCCTGTGGCTGCATCCCAGATGTGCACAGTTTTGTCGTCGGAGCCAGACACAATGCGGGCCCCATCAGGTGAGAAGGCTACAGAGTTGACCCCACCGTTGTGCCCATCCAAGTGCTGCTGCTCCTTGCCTGTGGCTGCATCCCATATGCGCACAGTTTTGTCAGAGGAGCTAGACACAATGCACGCCCCATCAGGTGAGAAGGCTACAGACCAGACCGTGGAGCTGTGCCCCACCATCTGCACCAGTGGAATACTACGCATTAGGGAATCACACCTCACGAACCCTAGGCCACTAAAGTTATGCCTCCATGCCTCCAGATTCTCAGAATTGGCCATTTCTGCTGCGAGGCAGCTCAGGTAGAGATGCGGTGTGCAAGCCGATACTGCACCAGATATGAACACTGCCCAGAGTCGCTGCGCTGCTATGGTGTATTGATTCAGTACTTTGGAGTCTGGAATCTGATGTTTCTTTTAGAAAACAAATGTTGCCACATTACTCATGCTACATACCTGGAGAGCCCAGCCACGAGCTTGTTGTATTGCATAACGGCAGTCAATCTTCCAGAGGTTCATTATCTCCATCCAGAATAGCACCTTAAGCTCACAAAACCTCAATAGCAATACAGCGACCTCTTCAACAGCTTTATCACTATGTCGCACTGCATCAAGATGGCTAGCCCAATGTTGAGAGGCATATTTAATATCAGGTCCAATTGCTGCAACTCGTTCAGCCAGCCCTTCCACTTCATCATCTTGTAAATATGAGGTGACAAGGTTGCCGATGTTGAACTTGAGTGATTTGTCCAAGATGTCAAAGCACTCTCGTGTGCGGTCCATAAAATATGATGCAGCCTGCTTTCCCAGTGTTGAGCGGTTGATGATAAAATCATCAAAGGACTTGTGATATACATAAATTTTGTGATCTCGCTCAGAGACATAGAGCACAGCGTGAAGACTACCCAAGCTGTTTTTGACAGCAAGAAGATTATCAGCCACAGCTGCCTCACTAGGTTCTTCTGATGCATCAACCACCAGTGGAGCAAGTGCCTGCACTGTCAGAGGCTGTCGTGCTGTCACAGCTGCATATAGAACACGCTCACAGATCTTTGCTGTAAAACTATTTTGGAGCACCTCCTCAATGACACGGGCATAAAGAGCATCCACAAGTTGATCTTTGCCTGTTATCACCTGTCCCAGTCCCTTTTCCAGAATGTGGTCCAGCTGCTTGGCTTGTTGGCCTGCAGTTGGTGGGACACCCTTTGGGGAAAGGTACCGCACAATGGTTGCAGCATATATGAAGACCCCAGCAGAATCTTTTACAATGGCTTCAATTTTGTCACCGAGATTTGGCAGTTCTACTTGCAAGAAGCAGCGAATATCGGCCTCAGCATCACTTTTCTCAATATCTTCCAACCGAAAGTGTGCTTTCACTGCATGGCAAGATTCCACAATTTTGGGATGGGGACGACTGGTGAGCAGGAATTAGAGCCCATGCAATGGAGTGGCAGCAAATGCAGTGATCAGTTCCTTGATGAACTGGGCACCAGAGTCATTTTCCAACTCATCCAGAGCATCAATGACAATTACCAGTGGTGGTGGATCAAAACCACACCTCCTCATTGCAGCCCATGGTTCAACAAGGAGCTTGTCAATATCCCCTTTCCAGATATCATTGAACCTCTCAAGGTTGATGCCTTGAAGACTAGCCACCAGGGGCTTGTATTCAGACAGGAGCTGGCGCACAATAGTTGAAACAAGAGACTTGCGGGACCAGGTGTCTTCCTCATTCCGAGAGCAGAAGAAAGATGCACCAAGTCGTCTTTGTTTTTGCAGCCACTCACAGAGAGTATATGCAATAGTGGATTTGCCAGTACCAGCCATGCCACTAAGCCAAAAAATGGAGTCAGATGCATCTGAAGATACATCTAGAGCCCAGGTTTGAAGACGAGAGAGGATGTTCACCCTGGTGTGTAGTGTACACCCTCGTTGAGTGAGCTTGTCCACTCCATTAAAACGTGCTTTGGCAACATAGGTCAACTGCTGTGACTAAAAGACCACTGTTGAGCAAAGTATTGGAAAGTTAAAGTACAGTACAGACCAATGTGTTCCCCAGTATTTGGTATATGCTTGCAGTTACCGATTGACACAACTTCTGCTAAAAAAAATTGTAGGGTGTCAATGTGGAAAATAAACACATTTCTTCCACAAAAACACACCTTATGAATCTGCAGAGCTGCCTTCAGTTGATTAGCAAATTTTTGGATTTCCTCTTTGACCCCGGGTTGTAGCCCAGTGTAAGCTCTCGGGATTTGAACATGCAGATTGTGAATCTCAAAAGCTCCATCAACTAGCAGTCTGCAAAATTGAGCTTGTATAGTAATAATAGTCACAAGACCTACTTTGTCAACTTCTCACTACTCTCAGTGACCTGGTTGCTGTAGTATTCTCTTGCCAGAAGCACAGTGTTGGCTCGTATCAGGGAGGATGCAAGGTTGTCCATCAGAGTTTGCAAGTCCTTCTCATTGTTTATGTACATCTGGGGGCAGATTCAATATCAAGCACAGATGGGGCCGAAGCCATACCTCGGCAATGTCTGAAAACCTATCAAGCAGCTGGAAGATAGAACTAGGGACTGCAAATTGGACCTCTTGCAGGTCATGCCAGACAAGCTTAGCCTCGGCACATATTTTTTGTGCTCTTGTAAGATGGCCCTTGCTGTCAGCAAACTGAGTAAGGAAGTCTCCAGGATTCAGCTTGAATTTCTCAAAGGCAGGACTGAGCATGTATTCCAGAGTGCCCTGGGTGTTCTTATGGGAGATGGCTCGAAGGAGGGACGAGATGAGTTTGTGATCTCTTGGGTTACAATCCAGCTCCAGGAACAGTCCTCTTGTTTTGAGCAGTGGGCTGCCTTGGAAGATCAGATCATTCTTGACATCTCCACTCAGTGCACCATCATTGATGAGGCACTGAATGATGTCGTCGACAACCAGTGCAAAGGCGGCCTCGATGTCAGATCGGGTGAAGGTAGTGGTGTTAAAGGTTGCTCCGAACCAGGAGTAATAGCTGGGGAACACAAGGATGAGCCCGGATCCCTGGATCGATTTTACAGGCACGCACCGCTGCGGACTAGTCTCCGCTGATGCTCCACCTTTGTCTGGCATGTTATTGCTGTTTCCCACGGTTCCAGGCATTCTTCGTGCTTCGGTGGGCCGGGTTGAGTAGTGGGATGAGGGACGGAGGAGAGTTCGGTCGCAGCGTGTGATCCTCGAGGTCGCGGCATGTAATCCTCAAGACTGACAGCCTGACAGCAGCCTGGCAGCATGAATGCATAATAATAGCTGCGAGTCAGTGCGACGTACGTTGCTTATCGAATCGCTCCAATGCTGCTTTAGATTGGCGTCAATGGACATAGCAACATGTAGTGCCGCCCTATAGCGGCGCGGGACTGTACTGCCGTCGCACCCAAGGGTGCGCACCGGCGATGACGCCAATCGCCGGTGCACTGACGGCATGGTGACATCCTGATTCGGCCTAGCTTCCTCCGCTCCACCACATCCTGCCGCTCCTCACTCCTCGCCCGTTCGCCCACCACCCCAGGAATCACCAGCTCAGCCGCACCATGGATAACCTCCTTAGTGCTGCCCACGCTGCTCGGCGCCGGACGCACATCCCACGGTATCGGGAAGACCTGGAAGAATCGTCTTCGCGAGCTCCCATTGAGATACCCCAACCCATCGACGACGACCACGCTACGCTGTACTCCTTCACACTGGTGTATCACCATCCAGTGGGCATACCCTACCGTTGGCACGATCCGAAGAGGACGACCCCGTTTCGTGTACAGTACGTATTCTGAGGGCGACGCCTGGATGAACGAAAGTCAAGAGCGCGGGATGTATTGGTTTTGACCGGCAACGTCGCCGTTTTTTTGGCTGGCAGGGCGAAGGGCTCGGCTGACGAGCTTCCACAGCTGCAGTCCTCGCCGTCATTCTCGACCTACCGCCATCGATGCCCGTCCACCCCCAGCGCAGCGTGGTGATTAACGAGAGTGCTAGGTACGCTCATCTGAGTGTTCTTCAGAATGTCGCTGACGGTGCTTGTAGCCTCTTCCGTGTAGGCGATAACGCCCGGAGGTCGATGGAGAGGAGCGGGACCAGCTCAAGAGATACCCGCAGCCGACTCGTTCTCCGTTCCGGTCGTAGTCGTCCCTCCACCTCCCGCGCCCGCCTCTCACTCTCATGCGTATACCGGTGGCCTTGCGTATAGCCCACCTGTAACTAAAGGACGACTCAGAGGAGAGAATGACCCGCGCAATCGCTCGTTTGGTGGATCATACGGGTCGTCGTCTGACCGCAGCCCGTGCTCGTTGCTAGAGCTCAATGCGAGGCTCGTCGCTGAAGCAGTACCAATGCACTTCCCTGAGTTCCCTCCACCAAACGAACCGACGGACACGCAGGGATACGCCCCCAAGTCGTCACCCGTGCGCCAACTCACAAGCTCCATTCCATTCCGTTCACTAGTCTCTCGCATCCGTCGCTTCGCGGTCACTCTCCGCACGCACCCACACCTCCTAGACTCCGTTCCAACACAGCTCGCTCTCGGCCTTCCTCTCCTCCAACCCGCCCTCCCCCTCGGCGCTCGCCTGTGAACAATCTCGCTATTCGAATCGAGCGCCTCCATGCCATGTCTCTCTTGAACGTGTCTACGGAGTAGGAACATAGAATGGGTTGAGCATGGTACGATATCACCGACAAGGATGGAGGTCTTGAGATGGAAGTAAAAGAAGAGCGTTCAAGGGAGAGAGTGGCTGGGGTGTAGAAACAGTAGACAAGACGTATGCCCAATCCGGAAATGGGATATCACACATTCATTCCAGCCCATAGTACATATACAGGAGGAAGTGAAGGATGGAAACGATCGTATACGAAGAGAAGAAGAGATAAGTGCCCATCGAGTGTGCATAACTAGATGAAAGAGAGGAAGGATAGCAGACTACGACGAGGCCCTGGCTTTCCCCGCTCGGTCTAGCTGAATCATCGGGCGAGATTGGGTGCTGCGACGTCTCCAGACGCTCTCATCGTCTCCTTGACCGGCGCCAGATACTTGGGAGAAGGAGGGGGTGTTTGTGAAGCTCGGAGAGGTTTCAGTCCGCTGACACTGCGGATATGGCGGCAGCAGAGCTGGCGAATGGGAGGCCATAGTGGAAGACCGTGCGATTCCCCAGATACCTCCCACCGATCCCACCAGCAACCCAGTCCTAGCTATACCGCCCATGCCCGGATCGTCTCCGTAGTCAGCACCACATACTCCGCAAACGGGGAGGCCTTCTCGACGGCGGGCGGAGAGGCTGCACAGCTCGGCGTAGTCGAGAATAACGGTCGTCGTGGACGGCGGTGCACTCGCCCATAGTGTGTCGACGATGGAATACCGGTGTCTCGTAGGACTCGGGGAGCCGGGCGAGGCGATGGAGGAATGTGAGAGCTGGGGCGTGCCCGCAGCCGGAAGAAAGTCTGCCAATGTCGGAGAGCATCAGCGACAATGAATTGAAACAGAGCGAGGGACCTACCAGCTAGATTCGGTCTTCGTCCTAGCCCCGGTGAGACGTCTATCATCTACAGATGCAACCTCGAGACCGGACGGAGGAACTGTCGCAACTGACGGCGCCGAGACGAAAGCGGGGCAGCGCTGCGGGAGCGACCGCCAATGGACGACGATGTCGTCCTCGGGGTCCTCCCCATTGCAGAGAAAAACGCCCTTCCGGCTCGGCCGACCCGGGCCCGGTCCGCAAGCCCGTCTGCATTCACCAGCTACAAGCCCTGCAATGCTTCGACTGGATGCCCGACGATCGACGTATTCGCTCGATTTCCGCGATGCGTCGAAGGAGGTACGAAAGTCGAGCTCGACATCCCCTCCCAGTGTAGCCGGTACGGAGAGACGGCAAGGGCACGATAGCCAGGATGTCGAGGTGGATTCAAACGCGGTCGTCCATGCAAGAGCTCGGGATGATGCTAGTAGTGGAGGATGACGAGGAGGAAGGGTGTCGAGGACACGTCGACGGGAAGGATGCTAGTTTGCGAGTACTTGGAAGGGGACCGGACGGCGAGCGTAGATATATCTACTCCAGCGGCTTCTACACTTCGTCGGCCGGGCACTCCATTAAATCCATGCGGGAAGGGCGAAAATGTCGCCCAGGTCCAGCGTAGCCGCGGCAGATGGCAAATATGGCGCTGGATGGATGTCGAGAGACCGGGAAACGCTGCCTGCGCTGGTATTTCGAAGGGCGGAGTAGCACGGATTGACGGAATGCGAGTGCGATACAGCCGCGCATGCGAGGAATACTGCAGAGGAGGTGCGGATGGGTACTGGTGGCCGGTCTATATTCGAAGGAGCAGCCAGAAGGTTACAGGGTACCGCAGATGTCGCCATCTGGACAATCGGCGAGACGATATCGGTCGACGCGATGACGTGGCACCGTCTCTCGGTCGGCTGTGGGCCGTAGTAGATGGATGGGATGGAATGCTGAGTCCTGGGAGTGCGAGGCACACATGCCGAGGGTTTGTGGGCGATGGTGAAAGGGAGGACGACGTGTGTCCGGATAGGTGACGCAAAGCCTGCGATAGGTCGCGGGTGGCTGCAGAAGATGAGCAACTAGTCGCAGAGCAACACGTAGCGGACGTACCAGACAAACACTCTGTGCACCCTTGTGGATATTCGCACTCTTCCACCCATCCGCCCAATAACCCGCTTCGTCGTCTATGAGCGCGATACCCTCTGTAGCGACGAAGAACCGAGCCTCGTGCATCCGACGCAGATGCTCAGCGTGGTTGGACGGTTGGCGAAGACTCTGCTGCAAGAATAGAATCAGCTTCTGACGACGGTGCTGTACGCAGGAAACGCACGGCACGACAGACGCGAAAGCTTCGAACGAGGACTCATTGAACCAAGGCAGGCAGAGTGCTAGGGTCGCAAAGGTCCATAGGGTAGGGCTAGAGACCGCGGTGAGCTGGGATTTGGGTGGAAGAAGGGACACGCACGTCGCACACTCGGGCAATTTGAAAGTGAAGGACTGGAGGGCTCAAGACACGCCTAACTCTCCCCTCTCAGAGGGCGGGGGGTCGTCCTGAGCACTCTAGGACGGTCAAGACCAAGTCGTTTGAGCCCCAGCGCACGTACCACACACATCCACCTCATCCATTACAAGTCGCTCTCCATCGACCCGCTCGCCGGCAATTGGGATTCGGGTGGGGTATCCAGCGCTAGGGTTGGCCTCTGCGGACGTCGGAGGCAGGCTAGGGTTGTTTCTGGGCTCGGCGGATGGGTTCGTGGTGGTCGGGACGAAGAGCGATCACGCGATAGTCACAAACTTGCTCTTTCTTTTCCGCCATAATCACCCTAGATTCCGCTCGCTCCCGCGGCTCTCGAGCGGACCATCCTCTTCACCCACTCGTTGCAAGGGTCAGAATACCTGCGCTGGTATAACTGTTACTACCATCAGAATCGCGCTGACTTGCAAATAGTTTCTCCCTCGAGCACCACGGCGGTCCGCGTCGTGGAATCAAGTTTCCTGCACCAACTCTCTACGATCAGTCCTTCATAGTCCGCTGCCACTGGCAGGGCCGACTCCATCTGGCGCAATTCGAAGTTAGTCATGCAATGGATGGATGGACGTGGTACATTCTCGTGCGTTTTACCTTGCTCATGGCCCTTCTATCGGCTTATATCGCTCTTCGCAGGCGCCTTGGCCGTTGAATTCCTCTCACTCGACACCCCGATTCTCAGCTTCCAGCTGCCCAATCCCAACTCTCGCGTCCAATTGACTGACTACCAGTGGACTGCGCTCACGATCCTTGTTTTCTTCTGGCGTACGAGGCGGCTCGTTCCTGTCACTATACGCGCTCGAGCGCTCGACTCGTGTTAAGGAATGCCATCTGTCTGGTGCATCCACCCACTACTATCCTGTCGGTCTATATCAACACGTCGGCCGGTACTTGTTCGAAACGAGGCTTGGGCGTATTGATAGCGTCAGCATCTTCTTTTGTTTTCAGACCCGGTAACCAACCATACGCACCCCTCTATACCATCTCATCTCATCGGGCTCCACTCCTGCTCACTCCTGCTCAAGTATACCAGATCGGCATCCACGAACCCGTGGGTTAGTCGGTTCTTATCCCTTTCAATAATACGTGGCACATCGTTCGATACGACCCTGGGTTCTTCTTTGGACCTTCTGGAGCATTTTTTTTTTCGACGGCGCAACAAGGAAAATCGAATGATCGATTCGAGGGATATAGTGCCGGCAGAGGGACAGTGAGAAGCGTCCCATCCCCGGCGAATCGGCTCTCCCTTCCGTATCCTCATTCATCGGAGGCTCCAGATCCACGGCCCGCCGACCATCCGTCGGCACCGTTTCCCTCCTCTTTCCGCCAGCGCGCATGCATCAAATAGCCGCTGTACAACGCCACCGCCAGCCCTCACACCTCCAACACGCCACGTAGTTCATGCGTCGACACCGCGGGCATGGCAGGGATTCGTCGAACGGATGGCGATTGAGAACGCCGAATATCCAGCGGTCAAGGAGCAGGTAGAAAGTGCAGAGGGCGAGGAGAAGAAGGAATCAGGTGGATTGTCGGTGGATCCACCGACTGTGAGCAGGGTACGTGTTTCATCTTTGGCGACTGTTCCTTCGTAGACGGAGTGCTACCTCCGTTTCGTTTCGCTCTCACCAGCTGCCTCCGACCCAAGCCGGAACAGAGCATGAACAACATCCTCGCGAACGGGGAACACCACCCTTAGCTTGCGGAGGGTGGCGCGTTTTCTTGTGACAAGTGACAGGCGGCAGTGCAAGCTTGATCGCTTCTTGACTGCTGCCGTCATCTCCTTTTGACCTCGACTCTCCAGGTTCTCGATCCAGGACATCTGTTCAGGACGATCGCTTCTTGACTGCCGCCGTCATCTCCTTTCGACCTCAACTCTCCAGGTTCTCGATCCAGGACATCTGTTCAGGACGACTTTTCGAGTCAAGGCAACCTCTGAGGAGATGCTGTTACGACTGACGACGTACACCACCGTTTCCGCTCGTCCTCATCGATCACCACCTCCGATCCCATCGATCGCTACCCGCCCTACGCTCCGCGACCCGACGGGACCTTCTGAAAGCGTACGACGGACACCTACAACCGATCTAGACTCCATCACCCTTCTGGCAACGTTGTGCTTTCAAGTTGCTTACAGCTGAGTGACTACCCTCAAACCCTCACTCTGACTTCGGTTAATACATGCACTAACAACATGACACTTGTTGCAACTCACCTGTAGTTTACAATCCCAATCCTACTCCTGAGCTCGGTCACCGCTATCGAAAGTGGCTAGCTTCGGTGAGTCAATCACAATCCAATCTCACGGACCTCCTGTGTCCCCGCTATCTAAAGCGGCCGAGTTCTCATCTCGGGTGGGTCACTCCAAATCCATAATCCATAATCCATTCTACTGTATTATCCATGTCTCCCGAATCTGCAGATCCAAATGAAATCGGGCGCGCTAATCTGAGCCTCATGTTTGATTCTAATCTGAACTCTCTCACACTTTCGTTTTCATGTTTCTCGATTTCGCCACAAATGACTCGAAATCCCACGCACACATCGAGCTCAAACCACTGTGAAATTTTGGACGTTGCATCTCTAATATCCATCCACTGAGCAAGCGTCGAGCGATGTTATCGTGCAGGAAGCGCTGTCTGTCAAACCTTGCTTGACAGATCGCTCCCACAGACCCCACTGCGTCCGCAAAGAGCTCCGTGTCATATAACGAGCCGCCGAGCTTGCGCTTGCCCCGCGCTCACCCCACTCCAGCTTCCTCCCTGCCAGTAGACTCGACTCTTCCTCGATCAATTAAGGTGCAAAGCCCACACTCCTACATTCAAGCCATCTGCACCGATGCGACGGCTGAGGGATCAGACGACGAGGGCGTTTTGTCTGAGCCGCTTGGACGGCGCTCGAGGCTCGAGGTGCGCCGACCATTTTCACATAAACGGTCGCTCTCATTCCCACTCAGGCTTTGGACCAGTCGATGGATGATCCAGAAGTACATCGTCGTCATACGAGTCCTTCGTGGCACACCTCCGGCAGTCCTAGGCTACCCCTGTTGCTCACCAGCGAGCCTCAATAGGCCAGCAAAAATCCCTGGCACGTCTCCAGCCACAGACCTTCGGACTCTCGCACTCGGTCAATGCGCCGAACGAATGGCGGGGACGGGCGCAAGCGAGCGGTGGATGGGAAGGGTGCGCTGACTGCAAAAGAGATGAAGCGGGTTTGATATCGGTTGCAGAATTCTATTTTGCTACCGCCCTCGAAGTGTGCGCAGGTGCTTCCTTCCATGTTCCGTCATTCGCGAATTAACACCTAGCAGCGCGGCAACATTGAAGTATTCGCGAGTAACAGTAGACGGGTGCAGTCAGCTGCAATTCTGAAGTGCGTGTCCTTATTTTAACATTCGACATCGCTCAGGCTGGAATAAAAGATGCTGATGGCAGTTTGCGCCTCCCTTGCACCGTGCCAGAGTGTGAAGGCCACGATGTTTGGCGTGCGGGATCGTTCTTGCGCGTTCTTTAAGCTGGGCTGAGGCTATTCCAGATGTCGACGCTGACAATGGCGTCGTGGCGCATGTCAACTCTCTGTATAGTCATCGCTTGCGGATATCTAGCACTCAGTGAGTATTGCTGTCCATTCACTTGCGCAAGTAATCATTTTCTATTGCTAACTAACGTTCCGGTGTCGTTCCAGACCACGGATACATGTGTGGTGCTTTGTAATTGTCAATATACACCATGTTGGCTTTGCAATCTCCTCCCATGTGTGCCGTGTTCAATCATCAATGCCTCTGAGCAGAAGATGACCTGACTCTGTATCATGTTCAATTGTGCACAACCGCGTACACTGATGACTCATCGCGATAAGCTTTGCCAGTAGTGAGCTGGCAGAGTGGATTGCCGGGCCACGGCTTTCGCTGATGCGGTATCCCACTGAGTCTAGATATATGCTGTACTCAGACAAGGCAGAGCCGTCGCTTCGCTCCGGCCACGTTCAAGTCGAGGAGAAGATCATACTAAAATCTCGGGATATGTTACATTGGTCGTTTTAGTTTCCCCGGCCGGTAATCTGATGCGTGCGTGTGTGCGGTGTCGAATTCTCGACAGTGCAGTGTACAACTGACCATGTGAGAACACGGGGCGCGTGAGATCCACTCCAAGGCGATCTAAAGTCAGTCCCTGGCAACTGTTGAAGGTTGTAGCATATGCGGCGGCCAAAGGGAACTGCTTTCGGAGCAGAGTATGCTTTGACGGCAATACCGCGTCAAAATGAAATTCGCGGAATGAGAATCTCGTCGTCCTCGTTGTGGATGTCCCCCAGTCGAATTAGTCGCATGGTAATCAGGCGGATGCCAACGCTGATTACAACGACGCGGGCATTCTTGACCAAGCCGCGATCGATGGAGAGGGTTGCGGATGAGTCGGAATATTGCGTTTGTTTTAATGGTCAGTAAGTGAGGCGGCAGTCCAGGAGGAGTATTTGTAGCAACATAGTCGAGAATGCTTGCCGGTGGAAGGACTCCGAGATCCGAACCTTCGCGGAAGGAGTCGGCGGATGTGTAGGTGCTCGACGTCCCCTCGATAAGTGTCATAACTTCATCATTGTAGAAGTTGACCCTGCCGATTGGTTGGAGCGAGGATCGAGCGTGAGAGGCAAGTTAGAGCATCGCCGAGTATGTCAGGAGGATAGACAAATGCCAGGAGACTGTCTGCATCATCGACATGCTCCAGCAAGTGCAGTGAAACATCGGGGGCCAGCTCCATCGCCAATTGCGTCAACGAAATCGGCAAAGGCAGGGTCTTGGGCGTTCCTGATAGGCTCTGTGAGACGCAGGATGGTAAAGCGTTCCCAGAGAGGAGAGGATTTGATTGACGCCTCGACTACCTGCGTGCGAGAGCCACCTCGGACCACAGGACATGTCTGGCGGAAGTCACCGAGCAACACGAAGACTTTTCCGCCGAAAGGGACATCACTTTCCATGATTTCCCAAAGGATGAGATCGACACAGGCCAAGACGGTGCGATTCGCCATTGGGGCCTTGTAATCCATAATCCATAATCCATAATCCATAATCCATAATCCATACATCCATAATCCAAATCCAAATCCAATACCATGGACCTTGTGTGTCCCCGCTGTTGCATGCGGCCGAGTTCTAAGCTCGGGTGGGTCAATCCAAATCCAGCTCATGGACTATTTGAAAGTCCCCGCTATCGAAAGCGGCCGAGTGCCTAGCTGGGTGAGGCATTACAATCCAATCTTACGGACCTTCTGTGTCCCCGCTTTTCAAAGCGGCCAAGGTCTTGTCTCAAGTCAATCCAAAATCCAAATCCATTGCCACGGACCTCATGTGTCCCCGCTCTTGTATGCGGCCGAGTTCTATCTCGGGTGGATTAATCCAAATCTAGCTCGCAGAGTGACAGACTATTCAAACGTCCCTGCTATCAAAAGCGGCTGAGTGCTTAACTCAGGTGGGCATTCCAATTCCGTGATCTCACAAACCTCCTGCATCCCTGCTATCCAACGCAGCCGAGCTCTCGTCTCGGGTGAGTCAATCCAATTCCACGGGCTATTTGAAAGTCCCCACTCTTAAAAGCAGTTGAGTGTGTAGCTCACATTTCAAATCATGTATCCCCTGCTCTAGTATGCAGCCGAGTAACTCAGTTAATTCGGGTTTGTCAATCTAATTACAAGCCCTGCTCCTGTCCCCACTCCGATGTGCCCCAGGATCTAAAGCAGCCAATCTCTTGTCTCGGTGTTCTTGTTGAAGCCACCCACTGCCGATTTGGCCTTGTATTCCAGCGAGCGCTCTTCATTGTGCATATCTTGCACCTGCTAGCTTATCCACATGTCATTGTGCTTGTGTTGCACACACTTGCTACCAGTTACAAGCACCTACTACTATAACTTCCAGCTTGAATGCCCAGATGTTCAATGTTCAATCTGCTGTCTGCTCTCCAGTGTTGAAAGGTGTTCGGCTATATTCTGTGCTTGTGTTGCACCAGTTTTTGTTTATGCTTTGCCTTTCCGAATTCCAGATAACTAAATTCATCCATGCGGGAATGCCCAAAATTGAGATAGTTGTAGCGGAACCCCTGCACCGTTCCGTCCTAGGTTATATTCCTTTCCCATGTGCTGTTGAGGACTCTTGCTCAGTTGGCTACACTCTGAGGTTCTCTGCACCATCTTTGGCAAAAATCGGTTGGCATACCATTCCCAATCGAACTAAAATTGGAATCATCATATTCTTCTCATCTCTTCTCTCTCAATTCAGCTTGTGTGCCACAGTTGCTTGCCTGTCCTTCATGAAGGAATTCGCTCAATCATTAAAATCCTTGCTGTGCGTTTGGGAATCTACTATTATACCCCCAATCGTAAACTCTGCCAGTGTGACGTTTCATGTGCTGTGTCCAGGATCCGGCCCTGGCGGTCCCTTTGTTCACAAATTGAATCATCATCAGGCTTACCAGTAGTACATGTCAATGTTTCCGTGTTTCAAGCAGCCTAGTTTTTGGTTCACAATTCGGTTGACCTTTGCTTTGCATCCGGCAGAAAGCCAGCTCAAAATCTCTTTTAACTGCTCAGCAGTCCCGATGGTTGCTATTGTTACTTTTCTTTGTTAAACTTGGAAAGAAAAAAATGAGCTGCCATTACCTATCGTTCCTGCTACATGTTGAGGAATCAGATCATTCACACATTGTTCTGTTCATTAGCAGGTCTTCAGGTGCGGCATTGCAGAAATCTCCTGCTTAAAATCCCACTCTAGTCGCATCCTCCGAATTCAACTTGAAAAATTTTGTCCGCTTTTGCTGCACATTGTTCTTCAAAAGTGCAGCCATTCGTCGAATCTTGTTCTGCTGCTACTTGATTACACCCCATCGAATATTCCAATGAACCTTCACTTCTTCTTTTGTGATCCGAAACAGAGTGATTATCTTTGGCTGTGCCCTGCCCGGGACCTTCAATCTTATAATAATTCCCTGCATTGAGGAATATCACTCTGTACTCTTGCTCATCAAGTCTCTGACGGGCGACCCTTGGGCGACCCTAGTTCTTTCGGGCCACACTTGATTAATCTGGATACACTCAGTCATGAAAACCTTGCAAGCACTCATTTTACTCATTTTGCTGCAACCTTGGAACCATGGAACTGTAAACCATTGAATCCAGCTTCTTGTTACAAAATTTCTCCCTTTGTGTCCTCTGCATATAACTGTGACTTGCAAGTTCACCTGCCAGTCATCCAATGACGCTAGGTCCAGCTCAGCCTAAAATTTATCCCCAGTTGCTCGTATAATGGCACACATTAATCTTGTTGACTTGCTGGCTGTCTTCAAACTTCCCATTCAATTTTCCCAGAGATGATTTAAGCTGTGTTAGCGCTGCAATCATGACTAGTATCTTTACTCAAAGGTTTTGTTGGCATTTTCAACCCCAAAAATTTCATTTAATGTTTATTCATGGGGATTTTTAAGCACCTCCGGAATTTTGGCGTGACATGTATTAGTACAGACAAGGCAGGGCCATCGCTTCGCTCTGGCCTCAGATTCCACGCGGATATTCACTGAGTTAGTATAAGGAAAGCCGCACGAAAATCCGCATCGGATTTTGCACAATTCATCTGTGTGTTTAGACGTGTACATGACGTTTAAAGTGGACAGGTAGCGAGCGAATGGGACTCTGCAAGTAGATTGACAGCCGTAGATTCCAAGCATAACTTGTTTCGTGCGGGTTCCAGCCACGGTGTCTTCGCAGATCAGTAGGCACAGAGTCCGACAACATCGCTCATTGTTTATACTTGCACATATGAGGTGCATCGCTCGCGATTTCTTTCGGACTCATGGAGTATGCCCGTCAAATTGGATGAAAACGGTACACAAATCTACGATACTCGCAATCATCGAAGTTCTTCAACCCACCATTTGGATTTGCATCTGTCTCGGCACCAACGCGTTCGCGTCTGCAACCGTCCGAGAGTCTGCAGCCGCATATCGATCGTGCCGCCGATTCGCGCGTACTATGTATCGCGATTGCCGTCGGGCAGAGTGCTCGTCGTGCGTGCGTGCAGAGCTGGACTGGGAATTGACTGGGAAAGTCAGTCAATGGCTCAGGCTGAGGTGGAGGAATAACGCACCGTCGTTGCTACCATCCGCATCTGTTCACCCTCGATCGGTTCGTCATGCTTACGTGCATCCCATTGTGCGTTCCGTTCGTAGCGAGTGTAGCTCGATAACGTCGCCGAAGCTAGGCGCTGCTGCAAGCTGGGGCTTGCTCGCATCGGGTTTGTTTCCCCTGGAACGCGAAAGAATAAGTAAATGATTCGGTTGGGATAGACCACGCACCTTGTAAACGCTGCACTCTGCTCAGCCGCTCGAACAACCTCTCCGGATGAGCGTCAGCACCATCTTCATGCAAACGCCTGGGACAGAGCGCCCTAGCAATGCCGGCTGAGCAATGTGAGGGAACCATTGGGAGTCTGCCACCTGGGTATGAGCAAGAAGAATAGCACGAAAGTTGAACGTACCCATACGGAGAACTCGGCATGCTTGCGACCTATTGGGGCTTGGAACGTGGAACGCGAGAACGTGGGTGAGCTGTTTGTGAGAATAGAGGACTCACCTCAGACTCGTTCCCTCGCCCTCGTCCCTCGTATCTCAGCATCCGGTCATCCGTTGTTCGCTTGCACATTGATCTGAAGGTTGCGCGAAGGTTGATGATGCGAGAGCTTGACGACGATGAATAGGTTGAGGATGTGAGATATTGCATTTGGCAGACTTGCAGTGTTGGTATGGTCTTGGTCTTGCCAGTGATACACTTGAAGGCTGCGGTGGCTTGAAATCGCGACGTTGCTGTATTCGGCGGGGAGAGCGACATTCAATGGTGAGGGGAGGAAGCAAGAAGGAAAGATGGGATCGAAGTAGCACTCGTTTGACCCCGAAAGTTACGGGCTTCGCGTTATCGCCTCGAATCGCGAAGCTCACAGCGTTTTGGCTGTGCGAATGAGGCCAGATGACTTGACATGAGGCCACTTTTGATTTGGTTCAGCGCTTCTCGGGCGCTTACTGGGCGCTTGAGGCGTGGGATGGGAGCGAAATAGCCAGCCGGGACGGAACAAAAGACCTTATAAGGGTGCAATTTATCCTTGAACGGCAAGACCTGCGTCATGATGACGTGCGCAGCAGCCAGGCAGTGTGATCGCATCAAGTTTCAGGTAGTTTCGTTCAGAGAAGGGTAACGAGGTAGCCGGTCACTCCGCTCCCCAGGCCAGTGAGATCCGATCAAGACATGCACCACTTTCGTGCAACCTGCATTATACTTGTTCATCTAGCACACAATGTTAACTGTTATACTGTTGATTTTCATTCATTCATCCTGCTCCATAAGTACTCTGCAGGATTCTCATTCTCTGTTCGATCAAAGGAGCTTTTCTGGACTGATACCTGTCCACATGCTGCAGCAGCGTTAGGTGTTCCATTTCAGGGTTTAATGTTGAACCCGCCTCTTGATAGCACTTCATTCAACATTAACTTGAATGGAGCCTTTCAAGTTGCTCCCTACACCAGTCACTTTGGTGTTTTCATTATACATTTTTTGACGATAGCCCAGCAAGTTCTTCCTTCTCATACATTCCTTTCATAGGTTCTATTGCACGGCTCCTTAATTTTGCTCATGTTCTTTTCCATGTCATTATCTGAGATGATGCAAGAATTATTGAACCCACGGCAATTCCAAGTCTACACAAAGTATGCTTGTGATGAAACAGTGCCTTTTGTCCCTTGCATTCTGGTTCTAACAGCTTCCACTGAATATTCCGAGTCGGTTTCTTGCCTAATAGGCATGCACTTACGGAGACTATCCAAAGGCCTACATTGACTCTTTCTCTGATTTTGGTCTTCAAGTTGTGGACATCCGGTGAAAATCAGTACTCCGGTTTGACTGGAGCTCTGCTCTCCAGGGTGCCATGATATTACTGCAGTTTAACTAATCCACTTCTTGCTGTTGCCTACATCACTCCTCATGTTCTCATCAGATGGAAATCTATCACAGGTATAATGTCCTTTCACTCTGAAATTGTGCATACTGGGCTGCCTGTCTCTTGGGTTAGCCGTCTTCGCTTCGGCTGGGCAGCCTTTTTTCAGGGGCATCCTTGCTCCACCCGGCCTGCACCCAGGAGCGGTTGTCCTCGTGTTGACGCCGACTTCCTCCCCCGCAAGTTTAATGTAACTATCTGCTCTTGGGGATTCAGCTCCCCTTTGTCCCGTGTGATCCACGAACGCTGAATGCAGGAACAAGAGGGGAACACCACCCTTAGCTTGCGGAGGGTGGCGCGTTTTCTTGTGACAAGTGACAGGCGGCAGTGCAAGCTTGATCGCTTCTTGACTGCTGCCGTCATCTCCTTTCGACCTCGACTCTCCAGGTTCTCGATCCAGGACATCTGTTCAGGACGACTTTTCGACCCACCCACCTCATCCCTGGATTCTGACATTTACAGAACAATGTCAAGCCATAGATAGTATTGTTTTGATATTTTAATCTACGTAGACAGTTGCAGCAGGTCGGTGGGGCATCCTTGCTCCACCGGCCTGCACCCAGGAGCGGTTGTCCTCGTGTTGACGCCGACTTCCTCCCCCGCAAGTTTAATGTAACTGTCTGCTCTTGGGGATTCAGCTCCCCTTTGTCCCGTGTGATCCACGAACGCTGAATGCAGGAACAAGACAGAGTATCGGTGCTCTCGACTGCGCGTTATCCACTGACACGGAAGACCCGCTGTCGTTACCTGCCCAAGCGCCATTCCCATGGCTTCGGCGACTTTGCCTCAACAGGCTGCTTAGCCCATAGTACAGCGACCCTCTCACGTAGCGCTTAACTTGCATGGTGCATGTCCCATACTTTTGATTCTTTGTTTCCTGTCCTCACATTGCCCTCAGCTACCTCCCGGAAGACCTATCGTCCCCTTCGTCCCCTGCGATTCCATCCACGAACCCACGCTGCCTACAGTCGTGCCGCCGTCCTCTCCCAGTTCTCTAGCCAACACTCCCGCGAGACATAACGTCCGAGTCGTCGTCGTCATGGCCACTTTGGGATGGGTTGTCGGCTCCAGACATGCGAGCAGAGCGGCGACGCCACTCGACTAGCGCGGATACCAACGACACCAGCTGCCTTCGCCAGCCCACAAACGTCGCGGAGTCACCGTCCACCGTCGCTACCAAAACCGCCTTCCCAGCCCATACCTCATCGCCTCGCTCCTTCCTGCCTTCACCGCCGACGTCTTCAGCGCCTTTCCATACACCGACTCGCTCGTCGCCCCGGCCGTCGTATCGCTGTCCTCCTCCACGAAACCGAGAACATCCCCTGCCTTTGTGACTCGTCCGTCGGAGATGGCGGTCTGCAGAAACTGTCGTGCGGGCTTTCCCTGAGCTCCAGCTAGCGTCGTTCGAGTGCAGCCGACGCTGGACGGGAGCAATTGGAATATCGTACGACTCGGACTCGTACGACACACGATGGTGGTTTTCGCGATTCGGAGGGAGCTTGGATCTTCCTCAGCGTGGACGGATGTGTACCGCATGCGCTCTCTCGGTTATAAAAGCAGTTTTCACAAAATAAAAACTGCTTGCGCGTTGATAAGCCGCTTTACGGAGTAGGCGTGGAAGGGCAACCTTTTCGCGCTTATTCGGTGCGCACATCATAGAACTAGTATGAGCCCGAATAGCTAGTTGGGAGATATCTGCAACAGTGAATAAGGTCTGCAATGGGGTTGACGACCCGCGGCGCATTCCAAGTTCACTGTCCACACATACCAGCAGAGCCCACAAGCCTGGACCTATCCAATCCGGTGCAAAACACTCAAAGGGATAAACACCGAATAAGACCTGGCAGTCTCGGAATAACCGTTTGCTATTCGGACTTGTGATGAGATGGCGGGGGAGACACGGACCGGACCTAATCGGACCAAGGAAACCCGAATCAGAGCCAAGAGGGACAAGCCGTCGATGCCGAAGATTACAAGACCCAAGTGACTACAAAATGATCCTGGTGACCTTATCCGAAAACAAGTGAAGGCAATAACTTCGGAACTACTGGACGTTTTGGGACGAATCGCATATGCACGGAAAGCTACGGACGAGGGCTATCCACTGGTACCAAGGGCAGAGCCGCTAATCGGATAACTGAAGAAACATCATAACCGAATAACGACAATCACAATTCGGATCAGGGATCTGCGTACGAATATGACTCGAGGGACGATCCATCATAATATTTACTACTCAGATATGACACAGACAAGGGTATATAAGTAGGATTTTGGTACACTGTAGCCACGGAATCGCCCACCTATTGAGGCCGCGATCTGGGGTTTAGCTAAGCTACAAACTGCAAAGGCTACAACTTTAAATCGGATTTGGATTGTGTGAACTGAGCAAAGTGTTATTCGGACATCAAGATATCAAAGTGTTTGACAAGAATAGTGATTAGTGATTTAGGAACCAGGACAGAATAAGGAAGACAGAAGAACAACTTGGAAGAATACCGATTAAGGGAGACATAAGAACAAGAACTTGGAAGAATACCGATTAAGGAACTAGGACATCGTATTTGGCCGCCCCATCAAGGCTCGTCGATAGTACGTCTTACGTGCGCGTTACAAACTCTCGAACTACCTACCCTGCACCCCCACCAAAGGCCCTGTACCCAGGGTTCTGAACTCGCTAGTGTCTATTAGCTATTTGATTGGATTTGTGTTTATTCGGTTTCACTCCCTTACACCGATTTACGATGAGTTTGACTATTACAAGTCTTATTCAGAGTATAGAGGTTTTGGATATAGTGTTATTCGGTTTTCACAGGTTTGGTTTTGTAGTTAGTTCGCCAAGCACACACATCAGCGTGGCATGCGGTAGTTGATGGTTTGTGATGTTGTGCTCGCTGGTTTGTGGTTGGAGATCTGATTGAGCATTGAGGTTGAGGATTTACAAACAACTGTCCTTCATCTTGACAATTTCAGGCCCAAATTTCAGCTTGAAAGCCCATAAAGAAAATCTCATCAATGTTGCATCAAAGTCAACTCACACCACAAAATCAATACAGCGTGCAATACTTAGCCCGAGATTGAACAGCAAAAGGGCCTTTCCAAAGCATTGCAAGTATACTCCTCCTATCCCCAGAAAATTAAGGGGAAATCCTGGCACAGGATGAACGTAGGTTGATCGTGTTCTCTGCCCGAGGAGCCCGAAATGATAGATCTTTTGATCAATTGTCGGCATTCTGTCTTGCGCCGACCTTTCACCAGTACAGGTAGTGTTGCCGACGGCTGGCTTTGGCTGGCTCTGGCTCGGCTTCATATGGCTCCAAGCCGATAACGTCACAAGCCGAGCCGAGCCAATAGCAAATGGCTTGGCTTGACCGGCTTTGGCTGAGCCGTGGCTGAGCCATGGCTCGGGGCCCAAAATTGGTCCAGCGGTGGCCAGGGTGACTGGGAGGTGTCGCTGATACACTGTGGCTGCATGAGCCTGACAGAAGCTGAGTCACGACACCCATTTGGGAAGTCAAGCGCGAGTGAGCTCCCTGATGATTACTGAACGTATTTTCGA
>JARIHP010000316.1:0-23234 GCA_029282125.1 Mycena amicta | reverse complement strand
GAGCCTCATCGATGGGTTCGTTGGTGATCCCAAGGGATTTCAGGCCAAGATGGAAGGCGCGGAGGTGTGTGCCAGCGGTCTCCGTAGTACCTAGCTGATTTCTTTGTCTTCAGGGACCGCATGCAAACGTTCATTCGGCTGTTGGAGGGTCCCTGTCTGAATTTGAGCTCTGTGAACGTGGCTAACACTCCCGATAGTGATCTTGCTGGGTATTGTCCCGTCGAAGCTCCGCCGGGATGTCTTCCCGGCCCGACCTTCTCTCCCAATGGTTCGTCGCCGTTGTGCCTGAAGCTTAAGACTGAGTTCCTCCTTCAGACCCGCTCTTCTTCCTTCATCATGCGGTAAGCCCCCGACGTAGCAAGCCTATAACGCCGACGATCTTACAGATGGTCGACCGCGTTTGGTCCAAGTGGCAGAACAGGCACCCGCTGAACAAGAACGCCTTCTACGGTGGGTCGGTGCAAGCGTTTGATAGCGTTGCAAACTACAGTCTCTATCCGACTGGTGCACCGCCTATGATGAGCGTGAGTGTCTGTTTTTCTTTTCTTTGTTGACAGCGGCTAATGAACCCTAGTCGCTCTGGGAGATCCCGACGAACGGTCTGGCTGCGCCGTTGGTCATTCAAGATGTGATGAGCACAACGAAGGGGCGGCTCTGCTATGTATACGACCATATCGATTAGGCGGAAGCTTGACAATCCAATCGACGATTGTCTTCACACTCTACTTTGACGACTGCTGCTGATATAACGCCAAGTTCGGGGCATCACCGGTGCCCATGTACCTCACCCACTCATCGCGACGATTCTTGTACTCCTCACTTGCCAACTCTTGCTCTGTCACCCTATCGAACGAGATAATGTCCTCTGAATGACCAACTGGGTCCGCAGAGCGCTTGATGAGGGTCGTTTTCTGAAGGAGGACGGGACCGTACGTCTCGGGGCGTTTTAGAATGCGCGAGGCGCGCTCATTGAGAGGTCGCTGGTACACTGCCATATCGTCCATCCAGAGTTCATAGGTTTCGTGCAGGCGCCCGATACCGACGCCATATGGTTTCTTCTGCGCCTGTCGGACATGCATTTGTGAGTGGTGGTGGGTGTGGAAGCCTGGACAGTCTGCACACGCACGAGGGCAAGCTGCTCCTCGGAATGAAGCACAACGCAATCGACTAGGCGGCACCCCAGCAACTTGGATATCTTCTCGAGGATGTCTGGCCCACGGACGAGTTCGATCTGCTTGAGCGGTTCCATTGGCGACTGGGGAAAGAATAGCAAACGGAGCTTGGGCTCGGTCCCGAAGGATGGGTGGCGCGAGACGACGTTGTACAAGGCGTCTCGAGTGGGAGAGCCTGGAGGGAGAGGCATGTCGTGTGCCCGGGCCATTGCGCGGAGGAAGTCGATCGACCTGACATCAAGGGCGAGTTGCATACAAACTTTTTGAGAGGTTAGACACCGGGAGACGTACAGGTACCTCGGATCCATTATTTTTCTTGGACTTACGAAATCGACTTTTGAATCTCTGATCGTTGGGCAATTGAAGGTGTGGTGGAGAGTGCAGTTTGGTACGCTTCAATACTTTCTGGTATGTTTCCGAGAGCCTGTAGATAAGTTGGTCCAAGAAACTGCGAAGGATGTCCACATACGTCCTCGCAGGCACCGCGGCGGAACCAGCCTTTGGAGTAGCTGGGATCGAGTTCGATGGCCTATAAGCAACCACTTGAGTCTCAGCTGGCCGGAAAGCGGCAAGCATACCTTCTTTGCGTCGACCAGACCATCCTTCGACCTGTAGGATTTCGGCTTTGACCTCAGCACCTGCCCAAGACGAAGCCGAACCTTCCCAAAGCATGATAACAAGCAGCGCGATTGGCATACAGAATATGGTTCTGTAGCGGGTCGAGTGCGAGGGCTGCAGAGTATTTTTCGGCCGCTTCTTTGTATTCCTTTGATGCGAAAAGGGCGTTGCCCGCTGTTTTGAGCTGGTCTGACATGGCGGGAAAAAACAAGGAGGGAACGGTGTCGTGATCTTCATGTGATCTACTCCGAGTCGAACATTCAAACTGCTCAAACAGCACATTTTCCACTCTGCTACCGACCCAGCGTCCATATACTAGTAGCGGATTCGTCGGAATCAAGTAACCTCGCCCTCGAGGCTTCCGTCGTGTCTCCCTGCCGGATCAGGAGTACAGGCTGTACAGCGGAGGAAGTAGGTCGCTTATTTTGCAGAGTTAACCGACGGAACTCATATAATACCCACAGGGCCGGAGTCGATAGTAGAGTAGTCAGATGCAGCTCGTGTTGAGGATCGTGTCGTTCTGCGCGGCGCCGGCGCGGCGTAGGGGTGACAGGACTCTGCCCGGCGGAAGATGGAGTAACGTCCGAAGCGCCGGCCCACCCGCACTGCGGCACCTTTGCAGCTGCACTCGCTTCGAAGATTCTGTGGGCTGACGGAGCTAGAAGATCTAGAACGGCCTCTCGCCTTTTCTTGTCTTCGATTACCGAGACAGCCAGTGTAAATTCTGAGCTGTTTTTTTTTCTTCTACAATCTTAACGTGCACGCTGAGTGCAAATTCAACACGAACCAGCAGTCGCCAGCGAGCAAATTGTACGTCTTCTAATCCATTGATCATGAATTGATAGCTTTTTTTTATGAGGTGGTTCAACCGTGGTTAGACAAAAACGAAAGTTATGTACGCGGGTATCTCGGTAATCACTCGGCACGGCTCGGAGCTCCGCAGCTGACACCATGAACGAAAGGTCAGGGCCATCTACGAAGCTTGAGCAGAATCTACAGAGGCCGACGACTGTCATGATCAGCAGAAATAACTCAACGCAATTTTTTGAACTCTCTTTCAGGGCTCTGTATAGTCCAGCATAGTATATTTGGGGATTCATGCACGGAATGGATGGAGTATCGATGGATTCCTCACGCTGAATATTTGAACGTTCGAACCACAATGCCATCAGTTCATCAATCCGAACTTAACCTCTCCGTTCATGATCTATTTTCTGTCTTGACACCACCAAGCGCTCATATCACGTTCCTGACTCGGACTTCAAGCCTATTCCGGCGCACTTCTTTCAATAGCCACGACGACGGATGTCCAATGCCTATCTGCGCTTGAACAAGTTCTCGGAGACTCGGAATGTTCTCAACAAGTTTCTGCCAGTGCTTTGATATTCCACGGGGTAAGCAACAGATACCCCTTGCACTATAGGATCCGAGTCAGAGCGTCTATAAAATCCCTGACAGAATTGCCCTCTCCACCAGCATGGGTCGCCCATTGAGCTGTTTCTGGTATTCAATCGCAGTTCTCATCCCGGTGAGCAATTTACTTTCTGCTTGGGGAGAGAGTTGAGCTGACTGTCCCGACAGATAGCCAAGGGATTGGACCTCCGACCAAGGCATCTATTCCCAGCACACTACCTGGGAACTGGTCCTTCCTAGGATGTTACACGTGCGCTCGCCGTTGACTCGGATGTATGCTTGGTACTTATTCCTGCACCAGAGACAACGTCGGAGCACGCACTCTGACGGGTGCGACCACTACCGATACCACCAACATGACAGTGGAGGTAAGTTTGGTGTCGGTGGGATTCCAACGATCACTCAAAGGCACGTAGAACTGCATCGCTTCTGCGACGCAAAAAATTTCATCTTCGCCGGAGTTGAATTCATGGTAAGCTCAGTTCTTCTTATTTCTTCAATTCTGCTCAACTGGCTGTAGCAAGAATGTTGTACGTTCGACGTCTCACTATCTAGCTGATTATCTCACATTATTTCCCAAGATTGCGACGACTTCATCGAGAACAGTGGCGCGGAGACGGACCAATCTGACTGCGATCTTCCCTGCACCGGAAATGTGTCGCAAGCATGTGGAGGAAATAGCCGACTGAAGCATATTTTGGAGCGGAAACCCACCTCCGCCAGCGCCAACTATCCCAGAGTCGATTGGGAAGTGGGAATCACTGGGGTGCTATATGTATGTCCCACCATATTTCAACTGGTGCGGTGTTGAATCGCCTGCAGGGATAACGTCAATGGCCAAGGGCGTGCGCTGACTGAGGCGGTGAACGTTGACGGCGAGGTCTCGCTGGAGACCTGTACGACCGCGTGCTTCAACGCTGGATTGCCTCTGTCAGGTATCCCTCCCTTGCATCATTAAACATTACGCTCTATCTAACAGTTTCAAGGCGCGGAGTTCGCAGACCAATGTTGTGCGTATCTAGTTCAGCCTCACAGACCTCTGAGTCTCATCGCCTAATAAGATTGCGGCGCGGTGGTAGCTAATGGTGGTATCCCAGCTGCACTCGCGGACTGCAACATGCCCTGCGCTGGGAACGTTTCGGAATTGTACGTTCCTTCCCCGGTTCTTTCCCCTATCTGAATGGCGCTGGCAAGCTGTGGAGGTCCGAACAGACTGACGGTGTTTAACTACACCGGAATGATCTACCCCCTCCGCCTATTGGCGGTGGCGGCGACGGCGGAGGAGGTGGAGTCCCGCTTGGAATCGCAACAGATCTTCCGGAACCGTGGGCGTACGTTGGATGTTTCGTGTGCGTCCAATTAGGTTTGCTCTCCCTCTTGATGTTAACTTGCGAATCAGAGACAATGCCCACGGTCGCGTACTCACCATCGAAATTGACAACATGAATCTGACGATGGAGTCGTGCGTGGCGATGTGCGATGCCCAGAATGCCACGATTGCAGCTGGGGAGTTTCTCGGTGCGTTTTAGTTTCTAGGGTTGAATTATTAGTGACGCCGGCGGTGGTTTTAGTTCCAATGTTGTGCGTCTCTTAATCATGAATCATTCCGAGCCACCCCGAGCTGATGCAATCTTCGACAGTCTGCGGCAACGAGTTAATAGACGGCTCGGTGCCTGCAGCCGAGTCAGACTGTAGCTCTCCTTGTGCTGGGAACTCGACGTATGTCCTATGCATTCAAACCAGGTTTCTTGAGATAAACATGCCTGTTTTTTTACAGACAAGCTTGCGGAGCTGGCAATCGGCTCTCTCTATATTCAACGTCCCCCAACATAACGATTCTTCCTGTACCGACCGCACAAAATACCAGCATCCCAGGATCGTGGTCATACACTGGGTGTTTGGGGTACGTTTGCATTGTCCCCAACTTTGGTCTGTCGTTGAACAATATGCAGCGAACCTCCAGGCGCGAGGGTCTTCCCTTGGCAAATCGATCTCACGAACAATAACTCGGGCGGTGAATTGCCTGGGCTTGTGTGCGGACTTCGGATATACCGCTGGTGGTGCGCAGATATCCTAGAGAGATTTTTGAAACATTAACAAATATTAGGTATGGGAGTTCGGTGCGTGCGGAGATCCTAGTGAGATTCTTGAATTGTTAACTCAGGGTTGCAATAGGATTCCAATGCTGTAAGCTCAGTCTCAGTCTCTTGCGAAAATTGTACTGAACGTGCACAGTCTGCGGAGATATCTCCGATGTCACTGACAGTGGGGCTAATGCTGCAACCGGAGAATGCTTGCGATTTACCGTGCAGTGGTGACCCGATTCATCTCTGTGGAGGCGGAGGAACACTTCAATATTATCAGTGGACCGGTGCAACACATGTGTGGCATACGCCGGAAGTTACGGGGCAATATGAGGTAGGATTTACGTTCCGAGCAGAGTTGGCGGCTGAATGCTGAATGCCTGTTAAAATAGTTCTTCAGTACGTTAAAGCCTTTCGTTGGTTATTTTTTTACTGACAGAGTTTTCAGTGCCTGGGTGAGCATCTCAGCTCAATTCGGAGATTGAACTTATCGTGAACCAGAGTTGTGGTTCCCTTGATTGCAACCGTCGGAATCAACATAAAGTTTCCTTCCTCGAGAAGGGGCGGAACTTCCGAGTGCGCACTCATCTAAATCATTTCTCATCGCACATCTGATTTTATCTAGGTTCCTCAACTCGACTGGAGCATACGAGCTAGATCTCAGCCTGACGAGCAACTTCTCCGCTGCCTGGCGCGAGAATGCATCTCAAGACCGACGTCTTCTGCTCAGGCAGCATTATCCTCCCCGACAAAGCCGCGCGGCAGCTCAATGTGGGCGGTTGGTCCGCTCCAGTCGACGAGGGGAATTCGGCTGTACACGCCTGACGGTGCGCCGGGTGTGAATGGGACCAATGATTGGGAGGAGAATGTTAGTATTTTGGCATTGCAGAAGAATCGATGGTATCCAAGTGAGTCTTTCTGTGTGCCGCTGGGAATCTTCGCTGACGATTCGGCGCGTATAGCTGCGGCCACACTGCCCAATGGGACGGTTTCTGGTCATAGGCGGGGAAACGGGTAGCAATGCCTCTCCCGAGCCAAATCTTGAGATCCTTCCAACTCCGCCTGGCGGCGATACCACTATTTTCCTTGACTGGCTTAACCGGACTGATCCAAATAATCGTATGACCCTCCACGAGACTACAGTCTCCGCTGACAATTTTTCAGTATATCCTTTCGTCTTTGTCCTCCCCAGTGGGAAACTCTTTGTTGGCGAGTGATTTTATTGAAAGAGGAAAGTGATTCTCATTCGGTTTAGTGTATTACAACGAAGCTCGTATCCTCGATGCAGGCAGCTTCGACACGATTCAAACACTACCCAATCTTCCTGCCTCGGTAAACAACTGTACGTCTGTATAGTTCCCTGTCTTCATGTTTGATTGTGTTTTAGGTCCTTGGAGGTCGTACCTATCCGCTAGAGGGAGCCGCTGTGATGTTCCCAATGCTTGCAACCGTACACAGATCCGATGGAGGTTCTTGTTTGCGGTGGGAGTACAGCTGGCCCTGGAATCGCGTTGGACAATTGTGTCTCCATTAAGCCTGAAGTTGAAAATGCAACATGGGCATTAGAACGAATGGTGAGGTCTTTTCCTTGTGAAAGCTAGAGCTTGTACTAGACTTATATCTCTGATAGCCTTCTCCGCGCGTTATGCCATGCATGGTCAACTTACCAGACGGCACATTCCTACTACTCAATGGCGCAGTTCAAGGGGTTGCTGGATTTGGTCTCGCAAACAGCCCGAATTTACAGGCTCTGCTGTATGACCCAAATATGCCATTCAACCAGCGTATCTCGATCCTCAACACGACAATTGTTGCCAGGTTGTATCACTCTGAGGTTCGTACACTGGTGCACAATCTCACCTGATTGAATAGAATTCAAACTCATACAGGCTATTTTACTCCCCGATGGGAGGGTGTTGGTTTCTGGATCTGATCCCGAGAGTGGTGTACAGCCGCAGGAATTTCGAATCGAGGTGCGAAGTTCGTTTCTGATGAGCTCGAAAGCTTAAATTATACAAGGTCTACGTACCGCCGTACCTTTCTCAAGGCTTGATCCAACCTTCATTCACGATTGCGGATACGGATTGGGCTTACGGGAGCCAACATACCATTAATGTCACTCTTCATCAAGGAAAGACGGCAAACATGCGTGTTTCTCTTACTGCTGGTACGTCCAACGACTACTTAATAGTTCTCTTATCATCTTACAACTGCCAACCAGCCACTTCCTCCACCCATGGCAACACCATGAACGCGCGGACGCTCTTCCCCGCGTTCGAATGTAACGAAAGCAACATCTGTACAATCACTGCACCGCCCAACGAGTTTATATCTCCCCCGGGCTGGCATCAGCTGTTCATCCTCGATGGCCCGACACCATCTCATTCGGCGTGGGTGCGAATTGGTGGGGATCCAGCGGGTATTGGAAGCTGGCCGGACTTGCCCGGATTTACGACTCCGGGCGTTTAGCTCGGATTTTTTCCCTCTTACTTTTTTTTTCAAAATCTTCTGGACATTTTCGTTTTGCGAGATAGTTGAACAAGCACGTGAATATATTCCCACACTGTCATTATCGTCTTATCTACGTCCACGAGGGTTCGGGGCTAAACTTCCCGGTTTCGCAGCATGAAGCCCGAGGCTGCTGCTCACCGCGTTCAAGTTTCGGCATGAGCAAGGTACCGAACAGGCAGTTCTAAATAGAACCATGCCGTCTCAAGCTCTGCGGGCGCCATAAATACGGCCGACCTCGCTCCCTCTCTTCTTAGAGCATCTTCAACTCCATGAAACGAACCTCCCTGGCCATCTTGCTTCTAGCATTTGTGATACACGCATACGCGTATCCTAGTATCGGCGATCCTAAATCGAGCTTCGGCGCTGGTGAGTTTGCGGTCCTTATACTGCCAGCGGTTCCTCATCCGAGATTGAACGACGCTAGTGGCTCGTAACGAATATCCAGGCACCCAGAGGTTCGATCGCATTTGCTTTCTCGGTTCTGCGCCGACTGATTGTGGCATCTCAAATATTCAGTGATAACGTTGAGAACGCTAAGAGAGAGTCGTACTGTGAGTGGGATTGGTGCTAGTGCCTGCTGCTGAATAGTTCTCATCGTGCCGCTGAATAGCCCACCGTCCTTTCGTCTCGTACCCTGGCGCCGATGGGTGCGTCGACCCGTTGTGTGGCTAAAAGTGGTTATCCTAACCTACTATTCCAGAGACTCTGACGACAAGAGCACCACTGACTAGGGAAGCATGGAGTGATTTTGTAGCTGCAGTTCCTCCGTCGACCGCACTGGCATCTACTAATTCATCTCAGAGCGGGTCTCGAAATAACTTCCTTCTATCTGTCTTGATGTACGAAATGAACAGGCTGTTCGATTGACCACTCGCCCGCAACACTGCCGCTCAGCGTTATCTAGGTTGGCTTCTAGTGCAGTAAGCATGCGATACCGTGCGCCGCCAGTGTGGGCGGAGAATGCGAATACTGAATGAGGGCACTTCCTAGTGCGGCTAGTAGCGGCGCTTGCTTGTTAGCGAGCGACAGCTTGGTTCTAACAAACAACAGCTTCTTGGACTCGTTCGGGGAGTATATATTGGCCTTCACGCATACCCAACACCTACACTTCTCGCATCCCTCACGCCATGAAGTTTCCCCCTTGCCCTCATCTTGCCCTTTATTCTTTATTCGTCGGCACGTCCCCTCCAAGGGCAAAGTGAGAGCGATGCTCGGCGCCAGTTGAGCGTCGGTGAGCGGCTCATCCGCTTTGTGATCTGCCTCCAATACTTTGCAGATCGTCTAAATCCCCGAGCCTTCCCTACGTTTTTGCATTATCCTATCCACGACGAAACGGATGAGGAGTAGCGGAAATTCAATCAAGGATTAAGCCTGACCTTTCCCTTCAGTTCGGACGCTGCCCAGACGACTCAGAAACGAGCGCCGTCGGGTGAAAACGAGGCCCGTAACGAAGTCCGCCCGTTTATAATATATCCTGTGGAGCTCGAGGCGGGGCCAGATGTTATTTAAATGTTTACTTCCATGGACGAAGTACTAGTCCTCCATGCACGAAAGAACCTTTGCCGTTGTCAGATGTCTTGCCAGGTGGTTGGAGAAATCAGCGCAGAGCAGAGCGGCGCTTGCGCCTTTCTGTGCGAGCCTTCCAACCGAGCAAGGAGATAACCTACATTGTTCACTTCCCTTAGCAAAATGTACGTGGATGCAGTTCACGAACGGGCTACAGAACGAGAAGCTTCACCCACCACAGTGGACAACAACGGTTATTTAATTTGCAGCTCGTGTAGGATCTCCTGGCACATTTCCATCAAAACGGCGCCAAGGATCTCAAAATCTTCGAGCTAGACGACTCGGTCAGTTCCACCATCCGGATGACCGAGGCAGCGAACACACCTCTGTCCAGATTTGCGCACTACAGCGCACCCACCAGGCGGCATTGTGATTATACACGCCCGCGCTGACTTTCTTCTTGCGGTGCGTGGGCGAGAGCATTTTTTGGTTGAACGCGTCGACGATAGCGCCGGAGGCCTGAACGCTTGGCGGGAGCGGGATCTGGACGTTTACCTGGAAGGGAATGAATAAGATGAGAGCGAGATCTGGCGATGCGACGTACCATGCTGAGGGTAAATTCGCCAGACTCGTCCATGACGCGGGTCCCTAGACGGGCAGCCAGATGTGCTCCGCCGCGCATCGCCATGTTGTGGCAGTATTCGTTGATTTTCGCTTCGCCGCCGAGCCACTCACGGAACTCGAGAGCTGAGAACATGAGAATGAATGTCGATGTCAAGCAGTGGACGCACCGGGTTTGATGCTCAGCGGATTTACAAAGTCGATGGTGCCGTTCCCTTTGACTGATTAGGAATGCTTCCTCGAAGGAGGGAGGAGCTCACAGTCATACTGCTCAACGAAGCTTTCTCCGGGGAAGGAGCGCTCCAATGGAGAGATGTAGACCTTGGACGTAGGGAACGACGATCGGACGATTCCCTGGTTTCTGCTGCTTGTAAGCGGCTGCATTACTGTATCCCAGATAAATAAACAAACCGTTCTGCGACGAACATGACCGCGCATCCACGTTTTGCGAACAGCCATTTATGGCAGTTCTAAAAAGCAATGTTCAATTGTTACGAAAAGAAAAAGCAAACAACGTACCGAGACCCAAAAGTCAGGATCCGCGGCACCAAGGTTGATATTGGGCTCTTGCCCAATCGAGTGTGCTCCGTCAATAACACTGTATATTCCCTCCTCCTTGCAGAGTTTAACGAGGGCTTGCCAAGGCATCAACGCGCCGGGAACGGAAGTAACCGAGTCGATGAGGGCAACGACCTTTTGTCCTGCATGTCGTGGAATGGCACGGAGGTGCTCGCGATAGCCAGCGACGATATTCGCATGCGAGATCGGCCACTGGATCCCGAACTGGGAGATTTGCGGGTGTGTTGGCCCGTCGTGCAGGAACCGCGCAAGCGCTGACATGGCGTCGTACGTGGTGGTGCCTAGCAGCCGTTCATTGGGAAACCGGAATGATGCGCGGAGGAGGGCATACAGGTGATAAGAACATCTCCGGGGTTCCAGTCAATGGAGCGTAAGATGGTGTTGATTCCGTGGCTGGTGTTCCGGACGAGAACCACCTCGTTCGTCTTTGTGTGCAGGAATTTCGCAATTATTTCGCGACATTCGGTGATGAGCGCGGTCTGCTCGATACGGACGAATAGATCCGGGTTGGACTCGACGCGCATTGTGAGCTCGTTGCAAGCGGCCAGGACCGGGAGCGGAAGGGAGCCGTACGAGCCTGTGAATGCGGTGAATAGACGTGAAGAAATACAGCGAGCGGACACAGACCATGGTTCAGGTTGACATAGTCCGGGTCAAACGCAAAGTACTTGAGCATCTCATGGCCAAAGGGCGGAGGCGCTGTGCTGTAATCCAGCTGGGTCATTGCGGAAGATAAGCCGAATCTGCGGCATCACGACCACGTGCAACGTGAAACACGAATAAATAAATAAATATTTATCGAATATCCAGTAGTTACACGCGTACATCAAACGCACCATCCTCGTGTTCAACCACCACCGTCTCCAACCGCCTCAACATGTCTGGTCTCGCCGTCCTCCGCAGTCCAACGGCCCCAAGCGCGCGTCTATGCTCATCAAGAACAACGCCGCCGAACCGGAGATACTTGACGTCTCCGCAGGCACCGAACAGTCTCTCGAAAAGGCCGCTCGGGATGGAAATAGACTGAATGCAGAGGTGGGTGAGCGCTGTGAGCGCGAGAGTAGGCGGGGAGGAAGCTGTCTGGACATCGCACAGCCAGGCCAAGAAGCCTTCAGATGCCTCTTCGTCCTCGTCGTGCAGCGAGGTAGAGACGTTCTCCAGCGTCAGTTCGCGGAGAGCCGGCAGTGCCAGTGCCTTTACCAGGTCAATGGTTGGGTCAACGTCCACGAAACCAAGTGTGAAGCTCGAAACGTTGGGGAGAAGGACTGGTTCGCTGGCGGGAGGACCCTGTGGAGCGTGCCCCACCACGGCTAGTTTTTCAAGCGACGGACTTGCTTGCAAGATGCGGACGAATTGGGCCATCGTAGGCATGACATCCTCCGCCTGGTACTTGAGCTCAAGAGCGTTCAGGTCGGTAAGAGCTGAAGCAGCGGCGTCCCAGTCGACGTGAACCCCGACGAGGGAGACGTGGCGCAACCGAGTGAGGGTCGAGTTGATCCCGAACAGCGGCAAGAACTGTTTGAGCGCAACGGGCTGGAAGACCTGCCCGCGGCAGGCAAAATACGCATTGCATCGCGCAAGCCGGAGACTCTCGAGGTTTTGTACATCGAACGTCTGGGAGTGCCGCAAGAACGCGAGCATCGGCGCCCACGTATCCACTAGGAGCTCCACGGAGCGCCAGCGCCCGATGCTCGCTCGCAGTAGCGGAATTTCTAGTGCGGTTTCAAGGTCGGCGGCGGTAAACTGATGGTCCTCCTCCGGCTCGATGATGTCCCAATCCGGGTCGCGAAAGTCGAGAAGAATATCGAGCGAGTACGCATGCGAGCGGGTCAGCCAGGTGAGCACACGGGTAACCTGCCCAGCCGAGGTGGGAAAGGTCAGGATAATCCAGGTCCAGAGGCTTCCCGTGGAGATTGCGACCTCCCGCCAACGACTGCAGACGTGAGAGACGGTCGTTGGCGAGGTGATCTGTGCCATGTCCTCCAAATCGGCCATGTCATGCGGGCGGCCGACGGCGAGTGTGAAGAAGGTCGCCAGTAGCTCATTGGGAACGCGGTTAATGGGAATCGACTCGTCTCGGGGCCGCAAGGAGTCATCCACGGGGGCGGTGGGCGGGGGCGAAAGACTCCATTCGTCGACAGCTTGCGAGATGCTGGAAGAAAAAGACATCAAAAGTCTTGCTTTGTCTGTTCCAAAGTGGAAAAGAAAAGAAAAGTGTCTTTATAACCGCATCGCATCGAGATAAGAGAGGTATTTCACTGAGCGGAACAGACACAGGTCCGCTGCCTACGTGCACCACGAGTCCGGACTTCAGCACCGTGGTGATGCACAACAGTCCACTCGATGTTTTCTGGATCACGGCCATTTCCCGAAGCGGTATCGTCTCGCTGTGGATCCACGATAATTAAATCTGACTCGGCGGAGCACTAGCGAGATCAGGCAACGTTTTTCTCTCGGGAGGACTCGAGGACTGCTTGACCTTGTTTTCCGTTGCCTGTCCTTGTTCTGCATTTGGTATTATTCCTGTGCCGAATGGCATTCAATATTCAATTGGAATCCGAGCTCGCCCGCCGGCGAGAAGCGGACTTCGCTTGAACGCTCAGCCTGGGTCGGATTTGGAAGAAGGGAAGCCGAATTGGGCCGTCCTCGTCGGTGTCGTTGCGATAACGCCGATAACTTGCTCATGAAAGTAGTATCGTTGCGGGCTGGATTCACATGTTGGTCGACGCTACCATTGATTCATAACGACGACCGCGCGCTCCAATCAGCTCACAGACATTTGAGCGCGTCAGTCACAGTCACACAGCCTCAGACACCTTTTACCTCCGTCCTTCATCGACGATGCCTGCAACGCTCGAAATGGCCAGCGATGTCCCCGACAGCATCTCCACCCTCAAGCGTCGTCGCTTCTCGGACCTCTCTCTCGTCAGCGACGTGCTTGCCCCGCTCTCCGACCCCCAAGCCACCGTCGGCGGCCTGCATAAAACCTGGTGGCTCGCCGACGGCGACTTTGTGCTCGCAATCGAGGAGCGGCTGCTCAAGGTCCACCGAAAGCGCCTCATGTGCTCGACCGTCTTTGCAGACATGCTGTCCATCCCTCAGTCACCAGATGCAGAGGTGGAGCGCGTAGATGGTTGTCCAAGTGTGTCATTGCTCGGTGATGCGTTGGCCGACTGGGAGGTGGTCTTGCACTGGATATACCACAATGCGTGCGTACACTTCCCTGGCCTCTATCGCCCTGGCTTGACTTGCCACCAGTGAGATCCTCGCTCAAGGCCAGGGCGTCACCTTCGACACTCTCGCCTCGGTCCTGCGCATCTCCACGAAATACGACATTCCCGACCTGCGTCAGTGGGGAGTCGACCAGTTGATATCAAGATGGCCCGTCGACGCTGTCAACATGCGCGCGCATGCCCTACCACATGCAGCTGGTCCGTGTCACCCTTCATTCTATATGCTTGTCTGCTCACGCGCTTCTAAAGAGGCCATCACGCTCGCTCAAGAATGCCAAGTGCTCGAGATCCTTCCCGCCGCATTCTACGCGCTCTCGGTCCAGAAGTTCCATGGATGCGGTGACGGCGGCAACTCGCACCTCGTACTGTCCCCCATTGACCTCCGCCGTCTTCTCGCTGGCCGCGAAGCCCTCCAGGACGCCCTTATACAAATCGTCATCGACCCTCTCACCGAGCTCGGCGTGTTCACCAACGAGTCCTGTGCGCAGTGTGCCTCCCACAGGGCCGACTACTGGCGAAGACGACTCGCTCCGGATCCAAAAGCACCGTGGAATACGTGGCTCATCCACGAGCTGGAAGTCATGCAAGACGATCAGGCTTTCATCAAGACGTTGTGCAATGATTGTGTCCATGCGCATATCAGTACGGTTCGGTGGAGACTGGCCAGGCTTCGCGGTGGGCTGCCGTCTTATTTCTTGCTTTGATAATCACATGTTCTCTATGTTTTTCTGTACCCACTGTACTTGCATAACATCTAAATATCGCACACGTAAATAGTATACATTCGACCTCGAACCAAAATAGTTATTATGTAGTCCTGGTTCTAGTCCTGAACCAGGATCGCTCAGGATAGCTTCAAACCAAAATGTTGTCTATGATGTACTGCATCCCCGCCGCGCGATAGTTCTGAACCAAGGCTCAGCAACGTTAACGGACGGGAAAACTCACATCTTCTTCGAGAATTGAACCCTGCGTCTGCCAAACAATGTTCTCTCCACCCTCAGAGTACTTTGGCCAATGAATCTTGCTCGTTACTGCAGAGATTTAGAACTTAGTGGTGCGCTTGAGAACTGACCGTTGGCGGTATTCGGATCGCCCGTCGCCGCGAACGCCGCCCACGTACGACTCATGTACACACCGAGAAAGCGGTCCTCGATGGGAGCACCTGGTCCGAGGTACGTCGCGGTGAGGTGGTTGGTCGCCCAAAAGTCGGTGCTTTTTTTAGAAGAAGTATATCAGATAAGATGTGGAAATCGAATGTTCAACCCACTTGTTGTTCTGCGTGTTGAACACATGGGCCACCTTTGATGATAGATAAATTGAACGTGTTTCTGTGGAAATTGGAGCAGTCATACTTCGACAAAGTGACCGACAAAGTCTTGAACGCCAAACGAGACGTCGTACGGCTTGTGGTTGAACCTTCCGACCGGGGTGAGCCAGGATCGTCGAGTATTGAAAAGGGACGGACCTATACTTGTAAAATGGCACTTCATTCGAAAGCGTCTGGGCCAAGAACCGCCCACCCCTACGTAGAGTCAAGTCTCCTTCGGAAGTAAAAGAAAAAGAACTCACGCAGCCATGAGTACATCCCCCGCAATCGCTGCCACCCTTTTATTCTGCGTCCCTGGCGTGGAGAAGATCCCATTCTGTACCGGATCCAGCTGAAAATCGCCCGTATTATATGGACAGCCGAGCGCTGGAACGTCGGGGTACAACTCCAACAACTTGTCGATCTGTGCGGCGTCCGAGATGAAGAAAGAGAGTGCGGCTTTGGCTTCGTCGGTTGTGTTGGCGCCAAAGAGACCGGACGAGCAGCCTTCGTCCGTGTTGCTGCCCATCTGGGGTTCGGTTCAGTATATGGGGGTGAACCTAATATAGTAGGACTGACCAAGAACGCAACCTTGACCGAATTGCCCGCACGATACGCAGCCCACGGACTCGGTACATCTAGAATATCGCCATCGAACAGCAGACCGGTAAGCCCCACGGCAGCCCGTCTAAACTCATCAACGGGTAACGCCCTCACACAGCTCAGCTGCGCCTTCGCGGTGTCATTGATCTTACTCGAGCAGCTGCTGTTGGCTAGGAGTGCATCAAACGTCGCTTGGTAGGCCGGTGTAGACGGTGGGGAATAGTTCCCCGGGATGCTGCCGCTCTCGACGATCGCCTGGGTGAAGAGGTGGTCGTCCCGCCCGGAGTAAGCGACGATGTGTGCGTTGATGCTTAATCCGCCGGCCTGTCGAAGAGGTTAGATGTTGGAGAGAAACAGCGGATGGAGAGGTCGTACACTGCAACGGAATTGGCGAAACTGACAGAGGACAAAGCGTGCAAGACTTACCTTTCGCCGTGAATCGTCACTTTCCTGTTGGATACCAGCTCAGGGAGATACTGGGGCAAAGAAAAGAGTACGCACTCTGGATTTCCGCCAAATTTGGCAATGTTCTCTTGCACCCAGTGAAGCGCCAAGCGCTGATCACGCAGACCGAGGTTAAGCGAGCCTTCGTTGCCCAGTTCAGAGCCACCGAGGAAGCCGAAGGACGCAAGACGGTAGCTACGAATGCGGATATCAGGTGGGTTGCTTGTGTTTGAGGCGCCGGCGGCTCACTTGATGGAAACGAAGACTATTGGATGGCCATTCGCAACAGAGGCTTCGACGAGGTAGGTTCCGTTGTAACGAAAGTCCGCCTACGGAGAGTCAGTCGAAAGAAGAGAGGGAGGATAGGACGTACGCTACCCCCAGTCGTCTACCGGTGAAGCTGAGTGAGTATCGTGCTAGTCTTTCGAAATGACCGCTCACAAGACCTCCGCCATGAACTGTGAGCAGAATCAGCACATAATCCTCCGAAGAACAAAGCACTGGGTACTCCAAACAAGCACGGGCGCAGGAGATTTCTCAGAAACTTCATACGGCTGGATGACGTTCAATCACTGCGTTCCGGCCCCGGGTGACCGAAGGCTTCGTCAACGTAATGCTACCTCATGTTATGTCAGGTTACGTCAGGCTGTGTGAGTAGCCGAGCTTCGGCAACCCATGTAGCCTTAGCGTTGCCTGAGGCCTTCGGATATGTAATGCTACCTCAGGCTGCCCGCGCAGCCTGACCTCAGGCTCTGTGCGCAGCCTCAAGGTAGCCTGACCCGACCCAAGGTTCCCCGACGCCGACCACAACACATCAGGCAACCGCCAGTTACGCTTTTTCTGCTCCCACGCGCCGTCCTGGCCCTCCCGCCTCTTATTTCTTCTCCTCCTACGCGGGTCATCCCACTGTCCTTACGCCACTGGCTCGTCCTGAGCCACTCGACTCGTCCGACGAACAAGCGAGCAGCGAACGAGGGACTGACGAGCGATCAGACATTTGTCAAGATGCCGGTGGGAAAAACACCCACGCTCACTGGCATCAGCCACGTCGTCAAACAAGCACAAATGCACTGTCGGCCTATACTACAAGGGCAGGTACGGCTACATTGGGCTAGCTCAGGCTACCCCACGCAGCCTGAGCTAGCCGAGAGGCGCAGCCGAAGCCCTCAGGTTACGTTCGGTTACCTCAGGCAACCCGCATAACCGAACCCCTTCGGCTACCCAGGGCCGGAACGCAGTGAATGTGAGGCAGTCTTCTGAGTTGTTGAAACCAGAGTTGTCGTCCTACGCACAAATATATTCGTTAGAGAGCGTATCAAACCACGGTGGTGGCATGGCTCACAAAACCGGTAGTAAATGCCGACCAGCAATGAGGGCCATACTGTGTCGCGTCGAGCTGCCCGAAGGAAAGGTTGCTGCTCGGATAGATCTTCGTCAACGAGCTGTAGGCGGTACAAAATAAGAGGACGTACACAGAGCGCGGTGGCCGCAAGCGAAGGTCCCCGACAGGAGGTTGGGCAAATGGTATCCCGAGAAAGAGATGTTGTCCATACTGCGGAAGGTCGACACCACTGCCATTTCAGGAGTTAAACAGAGGCTCATTGGAGCAGCACGATGAAGAGCTCACAGAACTGTCCCGTTCTCGATTGCCACGGAGGGTTGCCCTGCGAGCGTTGGCGCAAAACAGGCCGCCAAAAAGACAGCTGCCAGTGACTGCCGCATGGTGGGTCTTTAATGCCACAGAACATCGTTGTTGAGCTCTTATACGGATTTTCTAGAGGCGGGTTCCCGAATGAACCTGGTGGTGGTATTACTCAGAGAGATGTAATCGGATCACCCGGAGACACGATCAGCTGACTCGGCGACCTGTTGCCAATGTCGGTATTCCGACCTCGTCGCCGCACATTGGTTCATGGCGGCGGAGGGGTCCATTTTCGACCTATTTTGGACTTCGCAGGCCAGGGACTCGGTTGTTCATGGTCTTACCGGAGGTCATTGACCGGCTCCGAGACTTGTTTTGGAGCCGGTGCATTGCATTCCGTTAGGATTCATCGTCTCATGGTGGCCGTTACATGCACTGCACGCTGCGCGTTCCGCTACACTGACGCTCATTGGTCTGGAGTCTACTCCACGCACCAAGGTCGGGGGTTCAAACCGTTTATTTAGGTTTTATTATTCATCGGATGAGAGCGAGTGGCGCCCTCAGCGTCGGCAATATTCTCGTTGAAGGTAAGTAAGTATGTTCGTTGAATCGAGCAATGCAAACGAAATGTCCTAGCGCTTTCTATCGATTCTGGTTGAGAGTGCTGCCCTTCAAACGTACGTTGTCAGGTCATTCCTTCGTTTGTAGTTACCTTCCACGCAGCGCTTGGTTGACCTTAACCGCGATTGCAATTGCCACGAACTCCGACGCAGCGTTTTTCTTCACGGATGAATCCTCAGTGGTTGTGGCGATATCCGCTACACTCATTCATACGCGGATTGGTCTTGGATGGACGCAGGAGAGGCCGTTGTTGCCATCAGAAGACGTGTTGGTTTTTCATCAAATTTGACCGACGCGCATTTCTCTTTCATGCCGCGTCGTAGAGACTTGAAAAAAGCTGGATGAGAAGGGGATAGTGAGATATGAATTTCCACCGTGGAGACCAGCGCTTCGTAATGACTCGTTGTTGCAGAAAAAAAGAGTCTACGAGGGAGAAGTTTTGATGGGATCAAACGTATAAATACCCTTCCACTCGTTCCTCCTTCCTTAACTCTCGACCACCACCATCATGAACCCCACCGCCAACGTCCACCAGCTCCGCTTCAAGACCCAGTTCCGTGCCGCCGCCGCTGCCCAGAATGCACTCCTCGAGCGCGACATGGCTCGCAGCAAGCACATGCGCAACGGCGAGAACGCCCACGGTCCTCTCGCTCTCATGGATGCTCGCCACCGTGGCCGTCACCCGAATCACCTCAAGCCGGATGGCGTCCAGATGGTCAACGTTATGAATGCTGGTACGTCGTCGCGCTTCTCTTTTCACTGCTTCGACTGAGCATTTACTAGGTGTCACTTATCTCGCCAGCGTCGATGTTGGCTCGCCGGCTACCACATACAACCTCCTCATCGACACGGGTTAGTCTCTGCTCCTCGCCACTCGACATTTCGCTCATTTCGCCGCGTAGGCTCGTCCAACACTTGGGTCTCGGCCTGCGACAAGCCATTCAACCCCACCGAGACCACCACGGTGCGCATATATTGTGGTTTATTCCTCGGTACTGATGTGGCGATAGGATACCCGCAATTCCTTCAACATCTCTTATGGCAAGGGCGAGTGCAGGGGCACCGAGTGTATGCGCTGCACTTTTCTTTTTACGATGAATGACGCTCTCGACAGACCTCGACCAGGTGTCGCTCGGCCCCCGGCCTCGTCATCCGCAACCAATCCATCGGCGTCGCCACCGAAGCCACCGACATGAATGGAATGGACGGAATTCTCGGTGCGTGCGTCAAGTCTTCATTGTATTCTCCTCTCACCTTTTATTAATACTCGCTGGCAGGCATCGGGCCCACCTGTCTCACCTGTGGTACGCTCTTCGTTCTTTCTTTCTTCCGACCTCCCTCTCATGCGCTCTAGACACCATGGCCAGTGCGGGCAGCGAGGGCATCCCGACCGTCATGGACAACCTCTTGAACCAGAAGGTCGTTTCGCAAGAGTGCATTGCTGTTTCTTATGCCACCGACCACTGGATCGAACGAGATGAGCGGCTGCCTCTGCATCGGCGGGCCCGACAGCTCCATGTATACTGGCGAGCTCAACTACGTCCCCATCACCAAACAGTCTCCCTCCTGCAACTACTGGGGCCTCGAGCAGAGCATTTCGTACGGCGGCAAGGAGATCATGGTCAACTGCGCGGGTATTTCTGACACGTTCGTCGCCGTTTTTTCTTCTGTTTGCCTTTTCTGACGCGCAAACACTTAGCGGCACCACGCTCATTATGATTCCGAGCAGCGCGTTCAACACATACATGCAAATGACTGGCGCCACGATGGACGATTGCGACGGGTCTCCTCTGCGTGACCGACGACCAGTACGAGAACATGCAGAGCTTGATGTTCAACATTAACGGCGTGCGCCAATATTCTCCCTCGCTCCGCTCCGCTCCGACTCACATTACACCAGGTCGAATACGAGTTGACGAAGAACGCTCAAATGTGGCCTCGTTCCCAGAATTCGATGCTCGGCGGGGACGAGAAGAAGCGGTACCTCGTGTTCGCCAACATGGGCGACCTCAAGACCGAGGACGGCCTCTGCTTCATCAGTTTGTTTTTCCTTGATCTTCTTTGGCGTCCACTGACCCCCCGTCTGCAGACGGCTACGCGCTTCTTCAGCGCTTCTTCTCGGTTTACGACACGACCAACTGCCGCCTCGGCATGGCGACGACGCAGCACACTCTGGCCGAAACCAATTAGGCATCCTTTTAGTCGCATAGCATCGCAATTGTACCAGTTATAGCACCAAGTAAAATGTTGTTTTCCTTTCAACATGCCGCTCATCGGCTTGATTGATAATCACCTCGGCAGCGCTTTTAACTAAGAGCTTCAGTCATCTACCCTCACGCGCTTCATCAAGAAACCAAAGATCGTGCTGAGCTATAAAGCAGTATTGTACAAATCGCAGAAATATACCACACCTCGGGTAACGCAGATAAACATATATAAAGAACGGACCGAAAGAACTTAGAGAAGAACTATTGCGTATCCAACTGCCATCGACAGCGCAGCGCCTAAACGCACCCATCATAATATATCGTGGATTCGCCCCTGCCTTTTGCACGGCTTTTTTGATATCATCGGGTACCGTAGTCGCCTGGAGCATCTGTCCGTAGTTCACACCCGTCGGTAGGGCCTTGTTGGCGAATAGTAAGCCTGGATCCCCCGCAACATCGAAGCTAGGAATCGCTGACGCCGCAGCGAGGAGGGTCCCGGTTGGCGCGATCACCTCCCCAGCCAAGCTGGACGTTGTGTGGTCGTCTACGACAACCATGCACGAGGGCGTCGCGAGGGGCGGGAGCTCGCTGAAGGAGAGCGACTGCGAGAACATATCTGAATCGGAATCGTTAACGAATGGAATGCCGGTCGTCGTTCCGTCGATGGTGATTTCCAACTCGGCACCAAAGGTGAGTGCGTTGTCGAAAAACTCGTAGTCGTTCGGGCCCGAGTGGATTACATTCACGGTGACATGAGTGGAGAGGTTGGCGACAGCGTTTACTCGTGGAGTGTTGACGTAGAGGCGACCGGTGGGGGATAAGAGTCCTGTGAGGAGATCATGAAACGTATCATTTTCCAATCGGAGAACCCACCACCAAAGATATCCACGGTAGCTTCAAGAAACGGAGAGAGCGCTATATTGCCAGTCGCGCTCAGCGATCCGCTATTTAGGCGGAATGGATGAACGTCGAATGTGGCTTTATCCCTGTTCAATATTCAACCGTGGGCAAAGAGATTTTCCGAAGCATGCCAATGCGACGTACCATCCAGAGGCGAAAGAATTGACTGAAGTTCGACGCATCAAAGTCGCCGAGGTTCCTGTCGGAATCTGGTTATTGTCAACACAGTGGGGTTTTCGAGATGCCGGTAACTAACCGTTGCGCTAGCTCCGACGGTGAAGTTGAGCGCATTCGCTATTGTCCAACCCATACGGACGGCAACCGCCCCTCAGTAAAATCCGATGGTCAACGATGTCGTGAAGCTGGGAAACAAAGGTATAACATCGTGAACAAGAAAGGTATCGACTGCCGCACCGAGATAGACAGATCAGCATGCAAACCAACCGAACATCACATCAATATCCTTCTCGAAATTCGTCGTGTCGTTGAAGGAAATCTCCAGATGTATGTCTTGTTGAAAGTCGGTGACGGATGAGGTTGACCATAGGCTTCCTCGATGTTCAAGAGGTCGTCCACTTGAACCTCGACTCCGAGCGCGATTTGGTGATGGAGACACCAGTTTGGTACAGAGACTTTCCAGGCCGGGCGGGGTTAGGTCTTTGAGGCTGTCGGTAAGAGCGCTAGACGGGCCTAGATCAGAATGGCTTCGTTGAAGGGCTGTAAGTCAACTCACTTCGAACCCAGAGCATTCGTGTTGACCGGAATGAGCTGCTGGCGCGGGTCAAAATCAATAGAATAGTCGAAGTTGGTGATGTTGTCGATCTCCGAGTCGCGGCGCAAGATTTGAGGAGCACCCCAGGACGCCGTGGTGCTCTCTGACGTTGTATCAATAAGGTTAAAAGTAAAACGAGAATAAGAAGGTGCCCACCAGTGTTGTGCCGAATCTTATACCCAGCACCGACCTCGCGCAGCGGGACGGGTAGAACATCAAGGCTGATTTTGTGGGTGTAATCTGCTCCGACGACTCCGACGACTCTAAAGAAGGCGAAGGCCTCAGCATATGCCAAAGATGTGAGAAACGCTCACCGCCAAGCAGCACGCCGATCATGTGGATTGCATCCCATATGCGCCGTTATGAGCATGAACTGCGGCAGGGACGACCAGGCAGCGAGGGTCGCAGCATACGAATCGTCCGAAGTGAAGGAAATGTGAACCGCAGAGCCGTCGAGGGAGCATACGACGCTATCTACGAGAAAGTCGATGTCTTCCAAGAGCAAGATGGGTGTGTTGGAGTGGGCGGGGAAGGTGAGTGATGAGCTGGCGTACGTTGCACCCACTATCGGGGATAGCATGTGAGCAGATACTGTGCAAAACTGAAAAGAGAACGAGCTGACATTGTGAGTAGTGCAGCGATACGACGTCCTTGGGAACGATCGCCCGCTTCCAAGTACTCCGAGCATGCAGCGAAGGACTGTTTTTGAACGGAACGAGCGGCGAGGCCGCAGTCAGAGCCAAAAGGCACAAGAACAACCACGTCGGACTCAGGAATCCAGGAAACATCGAAGAAGAAGAACCAAGGGAGCGGAATGCTTGAAGGAAGGGAGACGCCCACTCTCTGTATTTTCCAGGCTTTTTATACGCAATTGAGTCTTTGAAAGCCGCGATCATGAGGCGCTGTTGGTGGGAAAGGTCGGTAGCCTGGGCAAGGCGGTAATCTGTCGTTGCGGCAGCGTTAGACGCCGGAACCCTAGATTGCCAGCGACATCACCGT
>JARIHP010000315.1:0-23321 GCA_029282125.1 Mycena amicta | reverse complement strand
GACTGTGCGCTGCTTGGGAGTCGGGGTCTTGTAGTCAAGGTAGAGCGGGAGGGACAGTGGGCGGAAACGAGAGCTGATGGTTGTACTTGTCGAACGAGGGGTGTTGGCGGCGTGGAGGGCCTTCATCGGCGAAAATGAGAGTGGGGGATAGCGCGAGAGGGGGCCTTGGAGACTCACCCACTCTTCCCACTCTTATCCGGTCCCTGACGAATACTGTAACGATCGATCGCGCGCGGGAGGGTACATTATGATTCCCGGAGGTAATTGAGCCACTCAGGCTAGACATCCCCTGTGCATTGGAGACGGTGTGAATTGCGATTCAAGGCTGACAAGTAAGGGAAAGCGTACAAGGATGTTAGACAAACCCCTAGCTCAAGGTAACGTCCAATTTCGTTGCCATTGAGCCTGAGATGCGAGACACTGGCAGGGCGCAGCGACGATTCCCCGGCGGCGGCGGCGGCGGCAAAGGAGAGTGGGAATGCACAGCTGTTGGAAGCAAACTTGAAGCTATTGCAGAGAACCCGTCGACGGCCAAGGCAAAGAGTCGTGTGAGTCATCAGCAAGCCATCAGTCATCACTGGCACGTCACACATCACGCGTCTTTTTCTTCCGTCTTCCTTCTTTCATCGTTACCGTACATGCACTCCGACTGTATCAAGTCTAGCGGTGCCCTGTGCACATCTCTCTGTGATTCGAATTCTGCTGCCGTCTGCCTGTTTGGCTGGGAGAGGAATCAATCCCGTTCGACGCGGGACTAGACTCTGCTGCTGGTCATCTTTTTTCGTTGTTCGAACGGCAGGCGATCTCTTCGAGCTCCTTCCTCCTTCCAAGTCATTCCGCAAACTTGAAATCTACCATCTGGCAATTCTTTCATACTACATCCACTCCAACGCCTACCGCTGTATGAAATTCAAGTCTAGCAGTGCGCTGTGCACATCTCTGCTCCGTCGACCGCGGGTTTGAATGGATGGAGAGGAATCCCGTTCGACGCGGGACTAGACTCTGGAGTACTACGAGGTTTTTTCTTTCTTTTCGGGCTTTTCAAACCGCAGGCGATTTCTTGGACTCGGAGTTCAAGTTTGAAATCTGCGTTCTCTTTGCATTCAAGTGCTTTCCTCGTACATCTGGCACTCCGACGCCTACCGCTATGCACTCCGACGCCTACCGCTGTATGAAATTCAAGTCTAGCCGTGCACTACTGTATGCACATCTCTGCGCTGTCATCCATTGCCTGGCTTCGAGAGAAATCCCGTTCGACGCGGGACTAAACTCTGTAGATGTGCGAACAACGCAAAGTTTTTTTTTGGGGGGGCTTTTCGAACCACAGGCTGCCACTCGCTCTTCGCGTTCGTCCTGCTTCCCCACTGGCCATCTTCGTTTATCCTCTGGATAAGTATATCCACTCCAACGCCTACCGCTGTGTGAAATTCAAGTCTAGCCGTGCACTGTGAACATCTCTACCCTGTCATCCGTTGCCTAGCTTCGAGAGAAATCCCGTGCGACGCGGGACTAGACTCTAAAGAGAAAGCTTTTCTTTTCTTTTAGCCTTTCGAGCCGCAGGCGGCGCTTCGAGTTTCAAGTTCTTTCCTCCTTCAATCTATCCTACAAATCTACTATCTGGCTATTTTTTCATATTACATCCCCGCCGACGCCTACCACCCTATCAAGTCTAGCCGTGCACTGTGCACATCTCTGCCTCGTGGTTTTCGCCGCATTCCACGATTGCCTGTGAGAGGAATCCCGTTCGACGCGGGACTAGACTGTAAAAAGTTTTCAATGCAGTTGGTTTTTTGGCCTTTCGAACCCAGCCTGCTCTCGGATTCTGAAAACCTCCGCGAATGGCTGCATTCTGGTATCGTACCGAGGCTGCATCGATTCTGGTGCACATCCCTGCTAGGTGATTAGCAGAGCTTGCTGTATGCGATATCCACGCCGACGCCTACCGCCGTCTCAAGTCCAGCGGAGCGTTGTGCACATCTCTGCTCTGTCGTCCACCGAAATCCCGTTCCATGCGGGACTGGACTCTGCACGAGTGCGCCAGCCTTTTTGGTTGTTCAAACCACAGGCTGCGCTTTGACTTGAACAATGACTTCAAGTTCTTCCTCCTTCGATTCATCCTCCAAATCTGCTATCTGTCTGTCTGCATTCTTTCTGCACACATCTATTCAGCGTAACTTTGGCTGTGTTAAGTCTAGCAGTGCACTGTGCACACCCCTTCTCTGTGAAGCAGGCCTTCCCGAATCACTGCCTGTGGGGGGAATCCCGTTCGACGCGGGACTAGACTCTGAGGCCGTGGGTCCGTGGGAGTCTTTTTGGGTTTCGCCAGAGCGTTCCAAAGTAATGGCGGCGCTATTTTTGTTGTGGTATTTCATCTGCGGTCTGGAGCTTTAGCGGGGCAGCCTGCTATTTCTTTTTCAATTTTTGTTCTCTAGACAGCAAGACTCTGGGTTTATTCAGCTGGTGAGGGGGTACTCGCGAGGTCCACAACATGAACAACGAGTTTACCGAAGACATGTATGGTACCAAGTCTTGCTGTGCGCAGTGCACCTTTCTCATTGCTTTCATTATACTCTCGATATGAAGACAGAGATCCTGTTCGACGCGGGGCTACACTATGTTCAAGCATGCTTCTCATTTTTTTAGTTCTTCCCTCCACTGGCTGCATGGGTTGGAGAGCTTCAAGTTTGATCTGTGCGTCGAGTTGAAGATGTGGCTGACACACGCTAGCTTTAAATTCTCAACCCTCTGCCTGTGCACAAGAGTCCTTCCGATTCTGGAGCTCACTGGCATAGTATGCACGCCGGCCCGAGCCTCCTACTCTTCATTCTCAATTGCTGCTATATCAAGTCTTGCTGTGCGCTCAGCACATCTCCGATATGTGTCTTGAAAGGTACCTAATTGAGAGAGATCCCGTTCGACGTGGGCTGGACTACTGTGATGACCAGAGTCTGAATTTTTTTGAGGCTTCAAGCTTGAACCACTGGTCTCACGCGTTGGGATGTGTGCTAAATCTCGAAGAGGCCGGGCCCCGTCAGATGACCCAACACCGGTCCGCACTGCACATTCTGCTCCGTCCTGCAAGATAATAATTCATTGGATGAATGAACGAACGAATATTGCCACTGACAGCGAACATTGACTTTTCTTCGTCAACTCTGGCAGCGCAGCAGTGCGCATCTTGCTCCGTTTCGCCCTTGTACATCTGTTTGCAGGGTTCCCCGTTCGAAGCGGGACCAGAGCGTTATCGCGGCGCTTTGCGTCTTTTCTTTTTTCATCTTCTAGCAGCTCCGCATCTCCTTATGATATTCCAAGTTCCTCTGTTACGCAGTAACTCGAAAACGCAGGAACGCGAGCGGAGAGCTCGCATTCTTATTGCAGTACCGTTGAACGAACAACCGTCATCACTCACTAATTTAACGAAAATCGCCTCCACCCTCTCTGTGAAGTGCAGATTGAATCCGAGTTTGGTCTCACCTCTTTGCAAAATCTATTCGCGCCTCTTGCTCGGAACTTGTCTCGGAACCACTCACCGCAGATACACGGAATCTAATTCACCGGCTTCAATTCCAATTTTCTTGGAGGAGAGTACGAGTAAGAGCACGACTGCCTCACGGGCATTCAATGAGGTATAGGAAGTTAGCAACAGCCCATGTCCAGCACTGAGATTTCCTTGTCAACTCTGGCCGCGCATCCGCGCGCATCCCACTCTGTGAGAAGGACAGTCGGGGAACTTGGTAGGGTGTCCCCGTTCGAAGCGGGACCAGAGCTTCGCAATTAGATCTTCATACCTTTTCTTTCTTTTGTCTGTTCGTCACTAGCAGCTGCCCCAAGCTCAATTTTGGTGCGATGGTAGGTTGGATCCGCGTAGCAGAGTTCGAGTTCTCAGTCCCGGAGTGCTGAACTTCTGAAGGGTCCAAAAGTGCCGCAGCGTCGGAAGATCCCGGATTAGAAACGGACAGATCATGTCTAAAGAGATTGCTGTTGCAAAAAAAACATGTCTCGATTCTTAAATGCGGATTCCAACGGGCTGGAGCGGAAGCGTGGAAGGTCGAAGAAGAACATCATATGCATCACGTCACATCACGAGACTGTGACACTCCTTTCTCTGTACCACCACCACCACCAAATTCTTGAACAACCACGTCGAGCGATGCCCAAAAGGATCCCCACTCCCGAACCCGGCGACGACGAGCCCAAGTACTACACCGTCGTCCAGCCCTATCCGCTCAACGCCAATTGGGAGCTGCCCCACGACTACATCACCCTGCGGCCGCTGGGTCGCCTCGTGCATCGGCAGTCCCGACCCGCTCTTTGCCCTCTTCTACAGCCTAGCGTACGTCTTCCTTCCTTCGTCTGCTGCGCATATACCCCACCGACGACTTTTTTTTCAGGCCCGTGGTCAAGTGCTGCTCGAGGTCAATCGTGGACTATGTGTCCCCGGAACGTCTGCTGGGCGAGCATCGCTGGTCCGAGTTCCTGCGCAAGCCCACCGCCGAAGAGGCAGGCCGCGTCACCCCAGATCTTTTACTCGACCTACAGCAACGGACGCGCGGCGCAGAAAGACGGTCAGACTTTTTATATTCCCTACGATATATATCGCTGACGACCCCCCCATAGGATGGAAGCGCATCAACGTAGCTGACTCCTGGTTCAAGAACTGGTCTCCCGAGAACCCGTACGTGTCTATTGTCTACCGTATACCGCTGCTTAATCGGTCGCATGCAGGGTCATTTCGCATCCATACCCGCCAACGCAATGGTGCCCGCTCCCGCCTGAGACAAGACCAACAAGCCCATGTGCAGTCCTCTCTCCCCGTCGCTCTCAAGCCTCCGCCGCAAAAGGCCAGCGCGCCTCCTCCAGTTGGTGCGTTCTTGGATGTATGCGCTTTTTCAGGGTCTTAATTCGAAATATAGTCCCCGGCTCTTCTTCTGCGTGGCACAACAAAAAGACCGCCGAGCCGACGCACACGCCTGCTATCCTCCGCGGTGCGTGGGCTGCCAAACAGGCTGGTATGGGACGTGAGCAGCTCAGGCCAAGACCGTCAAAGCCATCCCTGCGACTTCCACTGCACCATGTACGTCTACGTCTACATCTAACTCAACTACCCTCCTTCCGAACTTCATTCTGCTTCCTCAGGGCACAACCCCCACGCACCCAAGGGCAACAACGTCGCCGTCCCGCTTCCTCCCGGCCTCGACACCCCCGCGCCTCTCGGGCCGCAGCACCAGCACCGCCAGCACCCACTCCACCGGCTCCCAGTACGACGCCCTCACGACGCAGATGGGCACCATCTCCATGTCCATGTCGCCCAGCCAAGAAGCATGCCTGTACGGGCCCGAAGGGGACATTGTCGCGGCCGACCCAAACGCCTACGTCGCCGAATGGGAAAAGGCCGCCATCATCGCCTTGTCCGACGTCTCCGCCCCGGAGCCCGAGCAGGACGGTGCGAACCTGTGGGGCGAGGAGGACGACATTGAGCAGAAGAAGAAGAAGACGCAGGAGATTTTGTGCACGGTGCATGGGATTATTTGCAAGAAGGGGATTTGCCAGGAGTATGCGCGGTTGTTGAGGATGGTGGAGGGCGGCAAGACGAAGTCGGCGAACAACGGCAGCGGCAAAAGCCAAGACGACCGGCAGCACCAAGAACGGAAACGGCTGGAACAAGCATACTTGGGACGACGAGGAGGGTTGGCGGGGGCGCGGTCCGGCAAAGTCCAAGTCGGCGTCGGGCAATAACAACGGCGGATGGACGAGTGTTCGTGGTGGCGGTGAGGGGGACGACGACGACGAAGAAGACGAAGGCGACGACGAAGAAGACGAAGGCGACGACGAAGATGACGAAGGGCGACGACGAAGAAGAACCAGCTCTAGATCTCTTTTCTTGACCAACCACCGAAACCGAAGCAAACCCAGTGTATTCTCGCTCTCCATTCTCCATTCTTCACTCTCCAATACCCCCGTGTACATACCTCGCACCCGCACCCGTTTCGTGTAGCACCCGGTTTCCCTTTCTTGGACCCACCCACTGTAGAATTTCCGCCCTCACTCACTCAATCCATTCTCCGTGTCCATACCATACCCATACCGCTCGTACCGATATCACATCCACTCGTACGGCCATTTTCTTGTAGCTACTAGCATCTGTTCGTGACCCCGTAGATTCGCTGTACATACCAGCACCACACCTAGTCTAGTACCAGCAAACCCCCCTCGTTGTATCGTCGAAATAAGTGAATAAAGTGAATTCTGTGTACTTTTGACTCTACGATCGGTACAGTGCTCGACTCGTCCAAGATACGAAGCCTTGTCCATATCAATACGAAGGGCCGTCGTCCGCAAGACACACTCCACTCCTACGGGTCCTCGCGATCGACAACCAACCACCCCATCCCTCAACTCGACCCTCCTCAAGCCATCCTCCTCCTTCGTCCACGGCACCTCCTCTTCGACATGCGTCACCACCCACCACCGCCTGCTCTTGTCCAGTGGCATTGCGGAGGTACGCATGCACATCCCGGACCATGCGCGCGTCCATCCCGCTCCAGACCTCGTCCAGCAGGAGGAGCGGGTGCTGGCCCACCAGCGGCGCGCATCAGCAGGACAAGGCGTTGCGCGGGGATGGGAAGGGTGTGGAACTTTTGTTGGGAGAAGCTCTTGGTGGTGTCCGGAGACGAAGACGGACGACAGAGCGTCAAGCACCTCCCACACCCTCCCACGCGCCACTCCCACTCCTCCCTTCCCCAACTCTCCCACCCCCATCCCGCGCTGTAATCCCAACACCCTGCTCCCCCTCGCGAGATGTACCCGCCGTCGAACCCAGTCGCGATGACCTCCCCACACACTCATCCCCGGCGCGCGGCGGGGAAGGCGTCGAATAGCTCGGGTGTGAGCACCCCGATCTTGGAATGTAGCGTGGGTGTGGCGAGTTTTTGTCGAGGGGTGCCGAAGAGCGTTAGCCCGGACGATTGGGTGTAGGATTGCGGGTGGTCGCCGGTGAGGAGCGCGAGGAGGGTTGTTTTGCCCGAGCCTTGGTATGTGTGTGTGAGGAGATGATGCGGGAAGAGGGGGTATACGCACCGTTGGTACCGCGAAGATGATACCGCTCGCCTTTGCGGATCGTCCAGTTTATGTTCTTGAGGACCTGCACGACTGAGTTGCTGGAAACGAGACACGAAAGAAACACATACCCTCCGTGGTCCGTAAGTAACATTGACGTCCCTCATTTCGACTACGGGCTCCCCAGGCGGCGGCGTTCTTCTAGATCTGACTGGCATCGCAGCGGACTCTGCCCTGCTCTTCGCCATTTGCTCTTTATACGGCAACATATCGTGCTTGGTCCCAACGCGGATAACACCGTCGTCGTCGACGAGCGCAAGATGGGTAACCCACTCGGGGACGGAATCCTGTGTGCGCAGACCGAGGATGACGTGGGGCCTGTTGGCTTCGTGGAGCGCGTGCAGGATGGAGAGAACCGTAGCGCGGTTGGAGACGTCCAAGCCAGCTGTAGCCAGTTAACAACGAGGAAGAGAGAGAGAGAAGACGCACTGAGTGGCTCGTCAAGCAACAACAACCTCGGTTTTCCCCAACAACGCCTTCAATATCCTCGCCCTGCGCGTCTGCCCATTGCTCAGCACGACTCTCGGCAAATCCATCAACTCGCGTAACCCCATCTTGCCCACCAGGTCCTCAAATAGCGCTTCATCCGCCCGATTCCGATTCCTCTGCTCGTCGAGAACAACACGCGTCCGCGCCTTCAATCCCTAATCGTCTCGGGGAACATCGTCTCCCTCAGCGTATACCGCTCCTCGTCCCTCACCGCACCATATCGCGCGGAAAAGTCGTAAAACGCCCCGCTTGGCCGTGCGTCTGTTGGCGAAGGAGACGAGCGAGATGTGTTTGTATGGGTCGTCTCCGGCGAGGAACGGGTAGAGCTGCCCGGGCGGGGGGTGGATTCTCAGATGGCCTGTGAGCATCTAATCTTCCGTGGATTCTTAGTTCTCGTCTAGAGGGAAAAAGAATGAATAAACGCACGTCGAATATGAGAGACTTGTCACCAGAGCCAGAGCCGACGACGGCCCAGCTTTCGTTGGACTGGATTGACCATGGGACGGTGGTGCGGAGGACGGGGGTAGCAAGGTTGGTGGCGTCGCCGAAACGGTAGATGTCGGCTTTTGGGAGGGAGAGGATGGTGATGGTGCGGGTTAACCCAAGGCGACGCTTGGGAGCACGGCCGCAGAGCTGCATTTGGGAGTCGACAGTCGACAACAAAAAGAGAAAAGATGATGATGAGTCACGCATTCGGAACTCAATCTCCGACCATCACCACCGATTCGTCCGACAGCGTCCCGCGTACCCGGTATCCCCGGAACGCCAGCAAAGGTGTTCAAGGATGAAGCGGGCTAGTGTGCCTATCGCGGGTTCTGTGCCTTGAAAACGCTCCCGCCTTTGGCTTAATGAACACTTCGGACCGGCGCCCTCGGACTCTTTCTCTCACTGCTCAGAGTCTGCATCAAGATCGTAGCCACGTCCTTCAAACTCCACTGACAGCACCGTGCGGGGATGCTACACCTACAGTGGACCTCTGCATGCATATGCTGTTTGTCGCGTAGAAACTGCTCAAGGCGACTCAAAAGCGACAGTGACTTCAAGAAACTAGTGAGCTGCGGCGCCTTAACACCTCACCAAGCTTACTTCTCAAGCCCTCGGACGTGTGCACCCACAGGTGTCGTTTCATCCATCAACGGATGCGAACCCAGAAGCGCCGATGTTAATGATCCTCTGACGGCACCACTGAGCGTCTGTCTATTAAAACCCCGCGCTGCACACGACCACTCGTTGCTCTCCTCCAGACCATGCGTAGTGCCAGCTATGTCGTCGCTCTAACCCTTCCTGCCATCGTCTACGCGACACAAGGCGTGAAGGTGTCCTCCTTTGCTGGCGCAACCACAACTTTTGCCTTCCCGCCCGCTGGAGAGACTATCACCGTTCCCGACCCAGCGTTCCCGGATGCGGCGCAGGTTGGCTTCCCTGGACCCACACCCAGTGCGTTCAGTTTCAGGCTCCTGCCCTCTTCTGCTATTTAAATTGCTTCCAGCTGGCGACGAAGCCGCCGCCATCGTAACCGCGCCCAGCATCGCAAAGTTCTCCAACGTCTTCCCACTCATCAACCCCGCAACCTCCGACTCTTCTTCTTCAAGCAAAGCCCCATTCGACGTCCTGCACCTCTTCGGCAACCTCGCACCCTGGCAATCCGTCGCCTCCAGCTGGCTCGACCCCCGCCTAACCAACGCCTCCCCGAAAATCCCCGCGGGTTGTCACCTCGACCAAGTCCACCTCGTCCATCGTCACGGCGCGCGTTATCCGACCACGGGCGCCCCGCCCTCGGCATTCGCAGCGGCTCTCCATGGGCTTGCCGCCACCAGTGGCGGTAACCCTGAGCGTCAGCGGCCCGCTATCGTTTCTAGCGACATGGGAATACAAACTCGGGGCGGAGATATTGACGCCTTTCGGGCGGTCTCAGCTGTGAGTTTCCTAGTCGTCTTGGATATTAATGCCGAATGCCGCCGACGACTGAATTCGGGTTAGATTTGATCTGGGTGTCGGATTCAGAGTGAAATACGGTGATTTGCTGAAAGGATTCACGAAGCTGCCGGTCTGGCGCACTACCTCGCAAGGCCGCATGGTGGACACCGCGTATGTCCATCTCCATCTTCCCCTTCCCTTTCGTCAGATGCTCAGGCTCATGTTCTCAGCCTGCACTTCGCCGCAGGCTTCTTCGGCGTCCAATCCTACCAACAAGACTACCATCAGCTCATCGAAATCGAAGGGCCCGGGTTCAACTCGTCGCTCTCGCCGTACTACGACTGCCCGAACGGGCTCAACGCCATCGCGAATTTCGGCACGACGCAAGCGCTCAAGTGGGCGAATGTGTATCTGGCGAACGCGGTGAAGCGGCTGCAGCCGTATATCCAGGGATTGCCGCTCACGCCGAGTACGCTGGTTGCGATGCAGCAGATATGTGCTTACGAGGTGGGTGTCTCCCAAGTCCCTCTTCAAAAAGCTGGTAAACTTATCATGACGGCTTCGATCCCAGACAGTCTCCCTCGGCTACTCCGCCTTCTGCCCGCTCTTCACCGAAGAAGAATGGATCGGCTTCTCCTACAGCAACGATCTCGCCTTCTGGTACAGCTTCGGGCCTGGGAACCCCACCGCAAGCGCCCAGGGAATCGGCTACGCACAAGAACTCCTCTCGCGCTTGACGCAGACGCGTTTGGCCGTGTTCGATACCTCGGTGAACAAGTCGATCGCGCTGGACGAGACGTTGTTCCCGTTTGGCCAGCCGATTTATGTCGATGCGACGCATGATACGATCGTTTCTGCTAGTGAGTTGCTTGCATGCGCAGGAAGATGCTTGATTTGTTGACTGCGAAACGCGTAGTTTTGACGGCGATGAATTTTACCGCGCTGGCTGCTCAAGGGCCGCTCCCTACAGACCATATCCCGGCCAACCACGTACGATTCATTCCTCATACCCATCCGTCCAATTCACCCGCACAAAGGTCTACATCGTCAACAACATCGCCCCCTTTGCGACCAACCTCGTCGGCCAAGTACTCACCTGCCCCGCGTACGTCCCAGCAATCCCACCCAACAACACCAAGTCAACACACATCCGCTGGATCCTCAACGACGCCGTCCTCCCCCTAACCGGTCTCAGCGGGTGTCAGTCCAACGCAGACGGGCTCTGTCCTTTAGAGACGTTCATCAGCGCGTTGCAGAAAAGGGTTGGACAGGTGGATTATGCGTTTGATTGTTTTGCGAATTATACGATGCCGGATCCGGATGGGATTACGACGGGGCAGTATCCGCAGTGACTCAAGGAAGGTGGTCGAGAATAAATTATTCAAGTTGTATGTATGTATGTCGGTGAACAGGAAAATAATCAGTAGTGCGGTGCATACCGGTCAAATGGCAATCAGCGGTAGAAGAATGCATAGGCATAGAGTACATACATCATAAAGCATACAGATTACACGAGCGAGACCCTTAATTCACTTCCTCCAACGACACTTCGTGCCCCAGCTTTCTCAACACCCACTGGCGCAAGTCCAAGTTCGCGTCCGTCCCACTTCCACGTCAGCACCATCCCCACAATAAGCAGAATAATCGAGGGATAACGGATCCACGGATTGAGTTGCGTGGGCTGCGGCTCCGGCGCTGGGAACACCCAGCCGAGCAAAAGCCACAGGGAGAACACGAGGAATGTGATGAAGCAGACGAGGCCGACGACTGGCCAGTCGATCTTGCTGTTGACTTTCTGCAGAGGCGGGGAAAGGATGATCTTGGAGGCGCGTTTGTATGCACGGTTATATCCTTTCTTGGACGCAACCGTAATGACCTCGTGGGCTTTGCGCAGATCGTGTTTGGCGCCGTTGCGCGCGAGAATGAGATACGAGTTGGATATGAGTCCGAGGGAGAGGAGGATTTGGCGCAGGTGTCGGATGATGAGCGTCGAGGTGGAGGTTTGGCGCTCTGTTCAGCGTTGGACGGGAATCAAGGGTGCAGTTTGGGAAGGAAGGACGGACCGATAACCTTGATGGAACCGCAGCGCTCCACAAGAGTCTTCACCCCCTCTGCGGGGAAGCGATCTGGATCTGTGGAAGATGCAAGGCGGAGGCGGCGGGGGACGGTAACCACCTGTGTAGATCATAATTAAGGGGTGTCGATTTTTGGCGGGGAAGGTACGCACGGCTAACGTGTCCAAACCCCACATCTTCCGCACCGCATACAGCGACAGCTCCCCGGAGGATTCCAGAGGCAGAACGGCTTGCATGTCCGGGCGGAGATTGTCCCTGACTTTGTTTTCGTGGAGGTAGAATTGGACCTTTACGTGCCTAGGAGGGATTTAGGACAGTACTGCCATGGAAGTTAACGCAAAAGAGTGCTCACCCAGGTGGGACCTGCATGATGGGCTTCCACACGTGCGTGGCGGTCTGCTCCTCGAGGAGAGCGGTATAGTCGTCTGCGTGCTCTTGAGGCGTCTGCTCAAATAGGCCGACCATCGTATGGGGGAGGAAGATTCAAGCACAAGGTCGGACAGGCGACAGCGGGGACCTTATGCATTCTGGCGGTGCTGTGGCGGCGGGATGGCAACCAGAGTACAAGGTTTCCATGCTCGTTGTACTCCAGAGAACCAACAAAGCACGATACAAGGACCAAGGACCGAGTACAAGAAGAAGGTGGACGTAAAAGGAAGGTGTTGACATGGATCATGGCATCATTGATGCGTCACGGCCCGGGTCACGTCGGCAAAACTCTGATCCCACGGCCACGCCCCGCGCCCACAAGTAGATTGACGCCAGACCGCATGCCCAGAGCGGCTGGGGCTTCGCCCTGACGTCGACCTACCTCGCGACTGGAGACGACCATGGCTACGGCGCTCGACCCGCACTCCCTGCCACCTCCTTGTCATGCCAAACGGAAGGAGGCAGACGACTGCCAGTGCGCTTGTGGGAATGAGGACTCTGAAAGGTACGTCGGGCGGCAGCTCCAGTGGGAACTTTCGTTTATGAATAGCTTTAGTGAAAGGCTGCAGGAAAGACTGCCGCTGTACACCATGGAGATGATGTACAAACGTCGAAGGATAGCCCTGTCCAGCAACCAGCAGCCCCCGCAGCCCGGTCTCCTACTCTCACGACCCCTTCCACCCCCAGTCCCTGTCGTCGACAAACGAACCACTGCGCTGGCCGAGAACTTCGCAAAGCAGACTGAGTGGTGCGTCCTCAGGCTCCCTCCGTTCCATCGTCTCTCTCATTCTCATTGACTAGGATCGCAACCCGCGCCAACCTTCCTACCCACACCTGCACGCTCGTCAAAGACATCCTCCTCACCCTCACCCTCAAGCAACGTGAATCCCGCACCGCTCGAGGCACGCGATACGCCTACCTCCTCGCACTTGGGTACTACTTCGAGTCCCACCGACGCACACCTGCGGAAATGCTCGAGGGCTTCGCACGACGCCGCCTCGGCGAACCGTTCATCACCTTGGACTTGTCAACCCAGGTGTTTGGCTGTGGCTCGCTCGAGGAGGAGATACTGGATTGTGTCCGGGATAATTGGGGTAAGGTTGGGGTGGACTTTGCAACCTTCTTAAAGTCGATGAACGCGACGGGGATGACGTTGGCGGTCGAGTGCTGCAATATGTGCGTCTCTGTTAGTATCTTCCTCGCAAATTCCACTCACTGCCCCACATAGAATATGCACGAAACTAACAGGAAAACACGGTCTCCGCGCGGGCATCTCCCGCCTCACGAGCAAGAGAGCCTCCCGCCAGGCAGTCGCCCTCCGAATCATCGTCGCTGTCCTCAAGGACGACGTGCTCTCGCGGGTACGCTGCGGAAAACCGGTGCAGTGGGAATTTGAGTTGGTGGATTGGACGCCGAGGGCGGGGTTCGGTATCTCCGGTGAGTGTTTCCGACGTTGTGTTTCGCTGGGAGTAATCGATGACTAGATTTCGCGAAGAGGTGGGACCAATATACTGATGCCTTGATTCAATCTGCGCTTCGGATAGCGCAGGATAGGGAGGCGGGGAGATGTTCGTTGAAGTAGTCGTGAGTACATACGACGATTTGTTCGTTGCATTTGCAATAACAATGCGAGCTGTTCGCTTGCGGTTGCGGCGTTTACCGCGCACACGGGGAGTATGAATAACATTGGCAGTGAGTGAACGGAGCAAAAGTAAAACATGGGGTCTTTTCAAAAGACTGCTCCGGTCCCGCTTCGAACGGGAGGTCGTGCAAGGCTTCCACAATTTGAATCTATTACAACAGGATGCGCACCAATGCGCTGCCAGAGTTGACGAAGGAATGTTTGTGCTGGGATGTGTGCTGTTGTTTATTCCTCAAGTATCCGATGCCTGGTTGACTCGGTTGAGCAGAATATGGAGCGGAATAGTGTTGACCCATTTAACGGTTCCAGGCCTCCACCAAAGCACCAGTCAAGAGTGCACCAACCCGGCGCGAGACCCGTGGTTCGGAGCTTCAAAAAAAAAAAAAGACAACAGCGATTGATCGTCTCGCCCCGCGTCGAACGGGATTCCTCTGGTTTTTCTGCTATAGGAATCAAGTCCTACAGATCAGAAATGTGCACCACACACACAGCGAGACTTGATTCAGCGGCAATCGAGGATGATGACATGAGCTGTGTGGTGCTCAAGCTTGAGCTTCGAAAGGTTGGTCACCTCAGCCAGAGACCGACCAGAAAAGTGGCTCAATGCGAAGATCTGGCAGAGAAAGTTCGAGGCTCCACTGGCACATGCAGCAGAGCCACAAACAAAAAAGGAACGGATGTACGGGATATGGGCTCTCCCGGATCGAACAGAAAATCCTGTCCACAGACTTGAACTGGAGGGAGCGGATTCGCGCCCGTTGGCCACTTGTTGGCCACGGCGGCGCCAGAGCTGAATATGCAGGAATGTCACCGGTATACAGTGAGACTCGGGTCTCTGTGTTTCTCTTTGACACATGAGCCAAAGTTTCTTCAAAACAGAAAATCGGTAGCCTATACAGCCAGGACTCCCAATTCCTCTCACAGCCGACAAAAATCGTGGACAGCTCGAAGGAGCAGGATTAAAAAGGATAAAGTGTTCATGGCGATGCTCTGGCCGGGATCGAACCCGGAAATCTTGGAACTACATGAGATCTAGAATAGACACAAAGACATCAGATTCGCGTCGGCGCACCAGAGCTGAACATTTTGGAAGTGCGGCTGCTATAAGTAAGCGTGAGACCAGGTCACTTTGTTCTGCCTCTGTAGTAAGGTCTAAGACCCACGCTGGCCATAAACTTGAAGATTAGCCTTTGCAATGACGGGCTGGGTGACTGTAAATCACCGCTGCACCGTTCCAGTACCGCTCCGGACCGCTTCATTACCGCTCCATCACATGCGACTGCCGCTACACTACGGCTCCACTGCCGCTTCACTTTAACATAACTCCCACTGTTCTGCATCTCAACTCAACGAGATTTTGGCGGCGATGTTTCCCAGTGCCAAAAAGGTGAATTATGAATTATGAGGCTAGCAGCGCGCGGCGACTCGGAAATTCTCGTGATTATCACTCTATCTCCCTTGCTCATGCTCACCGTATGGCCATGATCTCCAAGACGCCTCAACCTCATGTAGAAGTCCTGTAAATCTGCTGTAACAGTGATTCGGACTCTCCCAGTCTCGAGTGGTTCTGAACAAAGCATCTGAGATATTGTCAATTCTATCAAAAACAAGACTCCTCGGACTCTAGCCATTGAAATTAATCCGATCCTCACACACAACAGCCCCTGGCGCGGCGTCCAGCTCGATTGATCCCATCACGTGATCGCGTTCAGCACGTTTGCGCTGGTTTTTACAGGCAGACATTCGCTAGGGCGATGAATTTAGAATCATACAGGTGAATATGAGTTCTAGCAGACGCTCAGTGGCACACTAGCAAGCACTGGGACAGCATTACTGTGAGGATGTGCTGTGAGTAGAAATTCTGAGGTATTGAGACGCGACATAATGTCATTCCCGAGAAGGACTAGCCAATACCTTTTGAATGCACCTAGAGTTATGTAGGTAAGTGTCCCACACGTGGAGATGGACCATGTCCTCCCCGATTTCTATCTCCCAGATTACCTTTGATTCGACACATTCTTGACTTTTCGCACAGCAGAATGGTTTTGGCATGATCCCAGTGTCTTTTATTTTTTCAGTCCAAATCAACCTCACAGGTCCTTCGCTGCGGAAGGGCACTATGATCCAAAGCACAAGCAATAACCAACCAAAGAATGAACCAATCAAACAAGAACTAGACGAACACTCCGAGATCCAGATCGACCAGTCCATCCTTACCGTATATCCAGTCTTGACCATTGATTCCATCGGTCTTTCCGCAGCCCAGCCCACCACACGCCGTAGAGGTCCCGCTTTTAAGTTCTGAACAACACTCGTAGCGCTCCACCCACGTCCACTCCGCGTACCGCTCTGTGTACTCGCACTACCGCTCCGAGAGATCCAGCCTACCGCTCCGCGAGTTGAGACTACCGCTCCGCGAGATCGCACTACCGCTCCGTCGGTTTAGAGCTACTGCTCCAAGAGAAATGTGATACCGCTTCATGTCATGGCACTACCGCTCCGCCTGAGAATCGATCAATCCACTACCGCTCCAATCAAACTGAGCGTGACAAACTCTACCGCTTCAACGAAAGCTTGAAATTTTCGATGTGGGGCAAACTTCGAATTCAAATGAAAGAACTCGATATCTACACGCTCCAGGGGTCTAGAAATCAGCAAGAAATTTCTTCGCGCGACGGTGGTCGATTATCTCTGGAGCAGCTCAGTGAACCTTGTGCATTTCTGAGACCATATGGCGACCTTTGACCCCTTGGACTGTATTTCTGAGTATCTATAATATCACAGAGTATACACAGCAAATTTCAGAGCATCCCGCCCACTACTGGAAGAGATTTTTAAAAATATGTGTTTTGAGGTGTGAAGTGTGGTTCGAACCCTGAGCTCAAAGCCCGAGATCGCCGCTGCATACGTGACTGTGTGTAACGCCTTTACGTTCAAGCCATCAGACTGCTGCCGCTGCACTACCGCCTCACTACCGCTGCGGAGCGGTGGAGCGGTAGCGAGCGGGGATTTCATGTGACCCTGACGGGCTGGGCGCAGGTGAGTTTAAGCTTCGTGAAGTACATGAAAAACCTTGGGCACCGCAAAGAGCGGAGAACTGCCAGCGCCGAGCAAAAAGGAACGCCATTGAAGACAGCATGCTGATGCTCTGTCCCGGGTTGAACTGGAAAATCCTGTAACAACGGGCGTGCGTCACAGAGTGGATTTGCATGCGTCAGCAGCACCAGAGCTGGAGATGTAGGGACTGCACAGACATAAGTAGGTGACTCCGCGAGCAACTGGTGATGAGAGACATCATTTTGTTCATTCTCTTGTCGGACAAGAAACTTGAACTGGAAACTGGAATTGCTTTGAATATAATGACATAGGCTGCCCAGGCTAGCAGCAGGTGAAAAGCCCGGATTTTCATGTGCAACACAGCAGCGACCTTGACCGGGAACGGATAAAAAGCAAGCAGTGGACATGCTCTGTCCCGAATCGAACCGAGAAATCTTGCACCGCCAGAATCGAAACTAAGAGTGTAGGTTTGCGCCTGTCAGCGCTGCCAGAGCTGAACATGCAGGAAGTGCACTGGTATACATATGTGCACCATCTTGCTCCGGTTTCTGGTAGATGTGAGCTAAGCAGCTTGAATAAAGCAGGAGTCTGCGGCCAGAATCAGACCGCAGAAAAGTAAAAGAACAACACCATAACCGCTCATGCTCTGCTCGGGTCGAACCGGTGAATCCAGGAACGCAAATTGAAGTAGACCAGTCAGAGAACGGATTCGCGCCCATCGGCGCGACAGAGTTGAACATGCCGGAGTTGTACCGGTATAAGTAACTTACACAAGCGAGACCATTTGAAACTTGAAGTTGTTTTGAAATAAATTGGGAGATTCGAGTCAGCAGTACAGGAAATGATAGGCAGGTCTATGCAGTAGAGGCCAAAGCTCGAAAAAGCGTTAGCGGAAGTTACTAATGCTCTGTCCCAGATGGAACCGGAGAAATCCTTCAACCGACCGCTGCCTGGAGAGAATGGATTTGCACCTGCTGGCGCCGCCAGAGCTGAAGATGCAGGAATGTCACCGTTATACATGTGCGCACATTTTGCAAGTGAGACTCGGGACTCTTTGACACCTGACCCAAAGAGCTGAAAGTTTCTTCAAAACAGAAAATCGGTAGCCTCTACAGCCAGTAATTCCTCTCAGACTCGAGAAAAATGGTGGGCAGCTCACCGCACAGGGAAATGCTCTGGCCGGGATCGAACCCGGAAATCTTGGAACTACTCGACGACAGCCTCTAAGAGATCAGATTTGCGTGTGTCGGCGCACCAGAGCTGAACATTTTGGAAGTGCGGCTGCTATAAGTAAGCGTGAGACCCGGTCATTTTGTTCTACCTCTGTAGTAAGGTCTAAGACCCACGCTGGCCAGAAACTTGAAGATTAGCCTTTGCAATGACGGGCAGGCGCAGACCCGGGTGAGTTTAAGTTTCAGGCAGTACATGCAAAATTTTGTGTGCCACACGGAGAACTGCCAGCGCCGAGCAAAAAAGAACGCTAAGACACGATGCTGATGCTCTGTCCCGGGTTTGAACCGGAAAATCCTGTAACAACGGGCGAGCGTCAGAGAGTGGATTTGCGTGCGTCAGCGGCACCAGAGCTGGAGATGTAGGAATTGCACGGATATAGGTAGGTGACTCCGTGAGCAATACATGGTGAAAGAGATCTGAGACTGGAATTGCTTCAAATAAATATAAGACAGGCTGCCCAGACCGGCAGCAGGTGAAAACTTGAAGCCCGGATTTCCATGTGCAACGACTGTCGTGGGCCTAAAAAAACTCAACTACCAGGCCAACATACATGCTCTGTCCCGGATCGAACCGAGAAATCTTGCACCATCAAAACTGACACTAAGAGTGTAGATTTGCGCCCGTCAGCGCTGCCAGAGCTGAATATGTAGGAAGTGCACTGGTATATATGTGCGCCAATAGATCTTTTTGTCCGGTCTTTTTTTTAGGTATGATCCACTGGCAAGGAGGTCCAAGTCCGCAGCCAGATCTAGAGTCAGATCGGAGAAATCGAAAGAAAAAATGGCGGGGCTCCAGTATGCTAGTGCTCTGCCCGGGACGAACCGGTGAATCCATGACGATAAATCGAGGTAGACCACGTTAGAGAACGGATTCAACAGAGCTGAACCTGCTGGAGGTGTGTCGGTATAAGTAAGTTCCACAAGTGAGACCATGCCCACAAGGAATTTGAACTTGAAAGAAATTGGGGGGATGTGAGTCTGCACGGCAGTTCCATGGAGCAGAGCCCAATTGAACTGAAAAAAAAAAGACGCTGGCCCGAATAAGCACATGCTCTGTCCCGGATCGAACGGGAAATCCAGAGAACCATTCAAAGGATACCTCAGACAGCAGATTTGCGCCCGTTGGCGCTGCCAGAGCTGAAGATGTCGGAACTGCCACCAGACTAGATATGAGTTAGGTTGCTTCAGCGAGCAAGACCACCAGTGCCTACCAGAGGTCGGTTGGCCATGTTTCGTTCTCCTCCGGCCTAGAAATTTGAATTGCTTCAAAGTTCGAATAAAAAATGAGCCGGGAGATGCTCATGGTGCACTATGAAATGCAGCGACGGAGCTAGGCGGAAAAAAAGGAGTTTTCATGTGGGAAGTTCGATTGCATATGCTCTGTCCCGGATCGAACAGGGGAAATCCAGAAATCCACCCCAAAGAAATTTAAGACAGCGGATTTGCACCCGTTGGCGCTGCCAGAGCTGAAGATGTAGGAGCTGCACCGGAATCTAAGTAGGTGCTTCGGCCAGCAATGCAAGGCCACCATCAGAAATCAGTTTGATTCATTCTCTGGCCAAGAAATTTTGATTCCTTCATTAATAAAGTTCAAATGAAAAAAAAAAATGAGCCGGGTAGGTTGGAGCACCAGGCCAGCAGGAGATGAGAGACCACGGTGCATGTGCAATAGAGCCAAAAAAAACATTGCACAAGAGGCTCATGCTCTGGTCCCGGAGCGAACCGGGAAGTATAAGTAGGTGCTTCGGCGAGCACTACTGACAGAGATTGTCTTGGTCCTTCAAATTTTGTGGGCCAACTTGAAGAAACTCGAAGTGCGGGATGAGATCCAGCAGTTAAATGAAGTCCCATGTGGATGTGCATATGCATGCAAGGCGGTTGGGCAAAAAAAAAATACAGCATTGCGAGACTCGGAGGAATTGCTCTGGCCCGGATGAACGGGGAATCCTGTAACGACTCCGAAAATTAAGGGCACAGATTCGCGCGCGTCCGCGCTGCCAGAGCTGAACAGATAGAGTGCAGAGGTGATTCCGGAGATGAGAAACCACAGGTGTACGTGCAACGCAGCGACAGAGCTAGGCCAAAAACAGCGCACATGCCTCATGCATATGATCTGGCCCAGATCGAACTGGGAAAATCTTGCGAACCAAGACGATATTAACAGTGCAGATTTACGCCCGTCGGCGCGTCCAGAGCTCAGAATGCAGGTGATGGCCCAGTATAAGTTGGTGTTTCAGCGAGCTTCGACAGAGATTGTCTTGGTTCTTTTGAAGGCCAAAGTTGAAGAAAGCCGAAGTGCTCGGAATCAGATCCAGAAGAAGCTTCCGCTGCCAGCAGTAAATGAAGCCCCATGCTTGTGCCACGCGGCTACTTGGGCAAAAAGGACACGTTGCCAGGACACTCCCACCATGGCTCTGGCCCGGATTGAACGGGAAATCTTTCAACAAGTCAAAAGACAAGGAAAGAGGACAGATTTGCGCGTGTCGGCGCTGCCAGAGCTGAACAGGTATGGAGTGCACCGGTATAAGGAGGTGATTCCGCTTGAAGTTTGAACGCCGTCTACGGTCTTTCGACAATCTTCCGACTAATAGGTCTTCGGGGTTCCGAGCTTGACGTGTTCCTCTGGAGGGCTTGAATATCGGCAGCGCCTCCCGCAGTCCACCGTCGACCGCGCCTTTGCACTGGATGTCGGCGTCGATGTCAAGGGACACGTCATGAGCACCGCTTTGCTGTGCTCTCGTCAGCGGGCTAAATTGGGTGACGTCGTCACACTCGCCAACGACTTGTCTCTTCCCCTCACTCCGCACAACATTCTACGGTGGAGTACGTCGCCCCGCTGTTTACGCTCGTCGTTCGTCGCTGACTGTCTCTTTAGCAGTACGGTGGACCTCCCCAGGGCGGTGGATATGGCGGTGGTGGTGGATATGGTGCTCCTCCTGGCGCTCCGTGGTGTGTGTCTTCGTACTTGCTTCGTTTTCTGGTGCTGAAGCAATTAGGGGGATACGGTGGTACTCCCGGTGGATATGGAGGTGCTCCTGGAGGTTTATGGGGGCGGTGGAGGAGGAGGAGGATATGGTGCTCCAGCCGGTGGCCACCCAGGCGGATTCTCCCGTCGGCGGTCACGGTCCTCCTCCAGGCGCTGACCCGCAGTGCGTGTACTCCTTCTCGGTCTGAATCCCCGAAGGATTGACGTTCTTTTGCAGGCTGTGGAACTGGTTCTCCTCTGTCGACACGGACAGATCTGGCGCGATTACAGCCCCCGAGCTCGGTGCGTCCCTGCCGCTCCATCCATGTCCATCCGCATCCTGACGACCCATCGTAGAGCGCGCACTGATCAATGGCGATTGGACCCGTGCGTTCTCCCAACGCCGGTACTCTACGACTAACACCCACGCAGCCTTCGACCTCGACACCGTCAAGCTGCTCATGACCATCTTCGTGCGTCCCCCCCCGCTCGCTCTTCGAGGTTACTGATTGCCCCCGCAGGACACCGACCGCAGCGGGACCATCGGCTTCAACGAGTTTGCTGGCCTCTGGAAGTATATCAAAGACTGGCAGAACGTCTTCAAGCACTTTGACCGCGACCGCTCCGGCTCCATCGACGGGAACGAGCTGCGCGACGCCCTCGCCCAATTCGGCTTCAACCCTCCCCGCACCTCCTCGTCCTCGTCCAACGCAAATACGGTGAGTAATCTTGCCCCTTCCCTCCTCCCTCCCTCCCTCCACCCACACACACACCCACTGCGCTGTACCCCTCTTTTCCTCCCCTCACTCACACAATCCACTCACGCTCAAGACGTAAAAGCCTCGTCCGTCGCCGCCGCCCCGGGCCGCCAAGCCCCGCCCGGCATCTCCTTCGACCGCTTCGTCCGCGCGTGTGTCGTCGTCAAGCAGCTCAGCGAGGCCTTTGGCCGCCTCGATACGCAGCGCACCGGATGGATCCAGATTGGTTATGAGCAGTTTATGGAGACGGTGTTGACGTTGCCTTGAGAGGTGTTTTTTATGCGAATTCAAGGAAAATGTTGAAGTTAAAGCTAAATACGTATGACTGTATGTATCTTGTTGTGTACCTGTCTCTGTCTCTCTCTTGCTTCCAACAAAGACCACGTCTGAACGACGAAAGACCAAACACGAGAAGAAAAAACGATGACCAAAATCTCATCGCCCTCGGCCTGGGCACGCTTCGAACGGGGTGTGTTATCGGTTCCCAGCGCTTGTTCATCTATTAGATCTGGGAGCTTTATCGGTCCACAAGGCTTGTGCGATGGTGCTGCCTCTGGCACTAACCTGCTGAGGCCCTCGGACGAACTTGGGCATGGAGTGCGGGGAACAAAATTATTTGTCGACGCAACTCCCATAGTCTGGTCCCGGATCGAACGGGTGGGTTTTCTCTGCAGAAGATTTCTTGTAGCAGCCATATCAGGGGGAGCAGATGCGCACCAAGCGGCGCTACCAGACTTGTTTTACCTCTAGTGTTGTGAGCTATTATACACTGTCAATGGTGGTTGAAGCCCATTTTAGATCCAGAATTTGAGCTTACTTAGAAGTTGATTGAGATTACAACCCACGTAGCATGGGAGGGAACAAAGGAGAAAAAAAAGAAAAAGGATCGCACGTTCAATCTTATAGTCTGGTCCCGGATCGAACGGGTGGTTTCAAATTTCTGCAGAAATTCCTAGGTTGTGGAATAGCAAGAGCAGATGCGCCAGGCGCTACCAGACTTGTTGTTACCTCTAGCGCCCTGGTTTATTATGCACTGTCAATGGTGGTTGAAGCCCATCATGATTTTAGAGGCTTATTATAAGCTTGGAAGTTGAATGAGATCGCCCACAGGCATGGGATGAGGGGAACAAGTGAGAGGAAAGAAAGAAAGAAAAAAGCATGGGGATGGTGTTTCACAGTCTGGCCCCGGATCGAACAGGTGGTTTCAAATTTCTGCAGAAGCGCTGCCTGAGTGCAGAAAGAGCAGATGCGCACCAAGCGGCGCTACCAGACTTATTGTTACCTCTAGTGTTGTGGGTTATTATACACTGTCAATGGCGGTCACGGTTGAAGCCCATCATGATTTTAGAGTCAGAATTTAAGCTTAAGCTTGGAAGTTGATTGAGATCACCCACAGATGGCATGAGGGGAACAACTGAGAAAAGAAAGAGAGAAAAAAGAATGGGGCTGGTGCATTGCAGTCTGGTCCCGGATCGAACGGGTGGTTTCCTATCCACTGCAGAACCTCGATACTCCACCAAACAGCAAGAGCAAATGCGCCAGGCGCTACCAGACTTGCTGTTATTGCTAGCGTCGTGGGCTATTATACGCTGACAATGGCGGTTGAAGCCCATCATGATTTTAGAGTCCGAATTTAAGCTC